>SJYC01070099.1:0-60980 GCA_006408675.1 Madoqua kirkii
GTCAGGCCCCGCCCCCCGACGCGCGGGCGGGGGGCGGGCGCCCGGGCAGCCAATCAGCGCGCGCCGCCCGCCGGGCCCGCCCCGCGCCGGCCTCGGGAGCGCCGCGGCGGGAGGGCGGCCGCGCGGGAGGACCGGCGCCGAGGCCCTGGCTTCGCCGCGCTCTCTCCCCGCCTCCCTTTCGTCGCCCGGGTCTCCTGACCTCGAGGCCCAGGCCTGAGGGGCCGTGGGCAGAAACTCGTGAGGAGAAAGGGGCTGCGCGCTGTGCTCAGACGCACCCTTGCCTCCGTGGCCGCCCGACTTCTGGTCAAACCTGAGGGCAGGAGCCCCCGACAGGTGGAGACACCCGGCCACAAACCTGAGCGAAACCGGCCTGCCGGCGCTGCTCCGTCGCGTCTCAGCGCAGCTCGCCCTTCTTGGCTGCACTGGGAAATGGATCTGGGCCCTGTGGAGGGACCGGCAGAGGCGGGAGCCTTGTCCGCGGAGGAGGCTGAAGAGGCGTCCGGGGAGGAACTGCGTTTTCTGCCCGTTTTGGTGACCGGCAGGCAGGCTCGGCAGCACCGCTGGCTCGCCCCGTGCCGCGCGCCTGTGTTGCTCAGGGGCCAACAGTTTGCGCGCACCTCAACAACTCTTGTTTTTGTAGTGAAGTCAGTTCAGTCGCTCACTCGTGTCCGACCCCATGGACTGCAGCTCGCCAGGCCTCCCTCTCCATCGCCAACTCCCAGAGTTTACTCAGACTCAGGTCTATCTAGTCAGTGATGCCTTCCACCCATTTTCGTAGTAGAGGGGCTGAAAACAGACTCGACCTCCTGAATAACCTTCTGAGCACCCTGGAGGCAAGATTCATAGCAAGCTCCAGAGGGCGGATTTTTCACGAGGAATGCCACCGCGGTGCTGTCCCTGCCATTCCCTCCCCTGGCAGGTCTGGGTCTTAGCCCTGGGAAGGGCAGGGGAGCTGTCTTTAACAACTCTGTTTCCTAACCCCAGGTTGTGTATGAGACCGACTCCGTGTAGCGGCTATTTCTGTATCTTCACTCATCTTAATAGTGAATCTCTCATTAGTCCAAAGCCCTGTGGTAGTTAATAATTCTTTCTATTCAGCTTTTTTTATAGTCCCAAGAGAGAGTTCAGTTTGACTGGACACTTGAGCTGAGTTGGGTGCTGAGTTCCTTGACAGAATTAAGAGGCTAGGACTTTGTGGTGCTGGGGGCACCGCAGTTACCAGCCACCTGTGGCTGAGTGTGACGGACGGCCGAGTGCCTTGGGGCCCCAAGTGGCTGTTACGGCCGTGAGGTGACTGTAGGGACTGTGGTGTAAGATGTATTCTTTTGAGTTCCTTTGAATGCTTAAAAAGAGAAATAATAAGCACAGTTCCAAATTACAGTAAGAGAACCGAGAGATTTCGTACAATTCTAGAGGAAGCTCACTGCTTGTAGTGGCAAAACGATATTGCTGAAAATCAAACACATTTTCGTTTTCACGTTACTGCATTACAACTTCTGTCAAATTCACAGGTATGCTAAGTTTCTCATGTAAAAGAGTGCTATTAAATAACAGGATCCCCAAACTTGGAGTGTGTTAGACCCAGATAAAGTGGGCAATCTTGCACCCACGCGTCACTCTGAGCCCCTCTCACTAGTGGAAGTAGGTTGCCCTTCAGTTTCTGAAGAGATAGGCTTCCTCTTCAGAGGTAGGTTTTAAAATTCACCTGGGGCAGATGCCTTGAGAGGAAATTCACATTCTCCTCAAAAACCATGGTAATCACCTTCTCCTACCAGTGTTGTCAGAACTAAAATCAGTTTACAGCAAGTTCCTGGGGATATAGGTGCACACTGTGATGGAGGAAGAAGCAACTTGCATGCAAAGGAATGACAAGACTTTTCTAATATACAGGCAGAAACCTGGAGAACATGTGTTTGTATGGATTCTGAGGTGTTAGACCATGGATGATGGAATGTAATAGTGTGCTGAGCCAAGTTTATTAATATGCTTTTTATTATATGTGTTACTCGTGTAGCTAAAGATGTTCTAGTACTTTACTTGATTGATTGATGGAAACTTAGACTCATTGGTTGCCTGAAGTTTGTGAGGTTGAAATGCCGAGCTTCCCTGGCATAATGTGCAGCGGGGAATCCGAAGTTGAGGGAAATGTTACCCTAGACAAATCTCATGTAATCTGCATACCCATCCCCCAAAGGCCCAGAAGACACTCCCCTCACTGAAGAATTGAGAAATGCATTCGTGAGAGGAAGACATGCATCTCTGAAAATATCTGTGGATGTTTCCCTCTGTAGGCCATGTATGACTGTCAATGATGCCACTGTTAATAACGGCTCACTGATAATAATGGACTCATTGATAATGATGGGGATAACAAAACCCCAAATTAGCACAGACTACACCGACGATGCGACTACATCTGCCTTAGGAAAGGGCAGCAGGTGTGTACAGGCAATCAGAATGCCTTTGCCCACAGAGAGGCCCTTGGAAAAAGAAAGGCAACCTAATAGAATGCTATGTGTGCGCAGTTGCTTCAGTGGTGTCCGACTCTGCAGCCCCATCAATTGTAGCCCACCAGGCTCCTCTGTCCGTGGGATTTCCCAGGCAAGAATGCTGGAGTGGGGTGCCATGCCCTCCTCCAGGGGACCTTCCCAACCCAGGGATTGATCCTTCTGCATTGCACATTTGGATTCTTTACCGCCTGCGTCCTCAGGGAAACCCCCTAAGAGAATTCTACTTGATATTTATTAACAAGAAAAGCTCTAAAGCAGGTGGCCAAACTCCAGCCTAATTCACCACAGTGGATTCTCTCCATTTTTAGACCTGTATCAATTCGCAGACCCAGAACCCCTTGATTGAAGGAGAGTCTGTGTACTCTTTAGGAATTACCTTGCACCATTGCCACAGAGGCTCAGACAGTAAAGGGTCTGCCTACAATGTGGCAGACTGGGGTTCAATCCCGGGTTGGGAAAATCTGCTGGAGAAGGAAACAGCAACACGCTCCAGTATCCTTGCCTGGAAAATCACATGATGGAGGAGCCTGGTGGGCTACAGTCCAAGGGGTCGTGAAGAGTCAGACGGGACTTCGCCTTCATTGCTGCAGTACATGTTGTAAATGATCCCTCAACCGTGTCCCCCCAAAATGTGTGGCCATATACTAGCGTGGTTGCACAGTGGAAAAAAGGAGGTAGATCTGCTGAGGTTTTCTGGATCTTGGATCTGAATTGATGCTAATTCCTGGGGATACAGCACCACTGTGGCACTTCAACTAAAGCTGGAATTTATCTTGGTCAGTTGATAGATGGAGCCTTAGCTCATGTCCAGCTCACAGTTGGTCATTAGGTCACTTGATCCACACACCAACCAACTGTGTAATCATTTTTTGAGGTCTAGAATAGATCATATCCCCATTTTGGCTTTCTTATCCCTGGGATGAGGGCCATTAGAGTAGGAAGAGCTAAGTGGATGCTCCTGGAAATTTCACTCTCTTCCAAGACACTAAAGCAATTAATATTGTTAACCAGGCCCAAGCTCGTGCTGCTTGCTTCGCAACAAGCCAATAAATCAAGAGACAGTGTGTTGGGACAAGGAATAGTGACTTTATCAGAAAGCCAGCAGACCTAGAGAATGGTGGATTAGTGTCCCAGTGAACTATCTTGCCTGGATTTGGATGCTAGTCTGACAGAGCAAGAGGAGGAGATGAAGAGATAGAGTAAAAATGGAGGATGCGTTTTTGCAAATATTTCTGAGTTCTAGCCAGACTCTGGAGGAGATATTTTAATTTCTTCTTTCCTGCAGATCTTTACAGGTGAGCCTGGTCAGGGTGTTTCTTGTGAGCTACAAAAGGTATTTTAGCTCAAGATCAGTCAAGGGAGGCTGGACTCCCTGAGATGGGCCGTTATGTATACTTAGCTATAGGCAACATCCCTTAAGTAATTAACCTACAGCGAAAGTAATAGAATACAAAGGTTAAAGTAAAAGAAATAGACCCAGTATAGAGTCAGCTTTGTTCTTCCCTGTTCAGTGTCACCATAAAAGACTTGAAAAAAGCAGGGTGCTGATACCGATCTTATTCTCATTTAACTCACCAGTTTGGCCAGTGCCGAAGTAGATCTTGAAAATAGACCGTGGACTATTATAAACTTAGCCAGGAGGTAATTCTAATTGTGGCTGCTGTCCTCAGGAGCAGTATTTTTACTGGAGCAGATCAACACAGTACCTGGCACTTGGTATACCTACTGATGTGACTAATGCTGTCTTCTCTATACTTACTTGTAAAAACCACCAGACGCTAGCTTTTATCTATCAAGGCCAACAGCATATTACTGAGTCCAGGCTTGAACTGCTCACTGCAATAGGCCAATAAATCAAGAGATAAATTATTAGAACAAGGAACAGTAACTTTATTCAGAAAGCCAGCAGATTTAAAAGATGGTGGATTAGCATCCCAAAGAACCATCTTTCTCTAGAATTCAGACTTCTTTCATACTAAAAGGGGAGGTGCGGTTGGTTATAGCAGACTTCTTGGTGTTAGAATCCTTTGTTCTTACAGCTGTCCATGTAGATACTATCACAATTTCTTGTAAACACCCAAGAAGAAAATGTTATTCTTTGTTCTGCAACTTTTGATTTCTATGTGAATGGAAAAGTATTATACTGTTAAAGATGAGAGTCTTGAGAATGGACTGTCTTGTTTATTTCAGGCTCTGGGCATCATTCTCATAGCAAAAGCAATAGAATACAAAGGTTAAAGTAAAAGAAACAGATGAACTATGGGGCCAGATTGCTTCTTCCCTATTACAAGTATACCTCTCCATTCTCCTTACTCTAGCCTACAGAAACGCTGATCAACTTGACATTCCACGGAGTATCACACAGGTTCGTTTGGGTTGTTCATAATGACAACAGTAGGCTGATTGGAGATAATAAGCAGGAAGCAGCAAGTCTTTAACACATCTCCATAAGATCTATTTGAACTGGAGGGCATCGGATGATGAAGAACAAGAGATAGCAACTCCAAAATGTTCCTGCCAAGACCCGCACCTCAGGGGCGGTATAGCTTCTAGGGTGGTACAGCTATGCTAGGAAAAAGACACTGAGAGATAAATTCAAGCCGATGCTGTTGGTTAGAAACGGAAAAGGGAAGCGGGTGCTGCACACTTGGGTTGTGCCGCTCGTGTGGCTGTGGAAGGAAGGCAGCCGCACGGCTGGGAGGGGAGGAGCGCCCGCAGCCCCAGGAAGCTGAGAACCGGGGGAGCCTCGTCGACCTCCCAACTCTTACCTGCAGAATGCCTGGCCTGGTGTCTCAGGATGCTTTGGCAGCTGAATACCCATTCTTAACCTAGATCCTAGACCCTCAGACCTTTTAGGACACAGCTCCTTGGTCCTTAGATCTTACACTCAAGACTGTTGACCTTTTGGATGGATGACTTCCACCAACGATGACAGAACAAGATTAATCTTCTGGACATTAGTAAGGTTGCCCCAGCCTGAGATCATTCAGTCCCATGTGCTCTCTGTTTACTAGCTAAGAGAAAATTATCTTCTATACTTTCCCCAGACTGTAGCTGCTGCTCTGAATTTGACTGTTGGATCTATCACTGTCTCCTGACCCTACTGCCAAATACTTAACAGGTGTTCCTTTGGACACTGAAAAATTAAACCTTGACCCCCATGTCAAAAGAACATTGTTGCTGGACTGCAAACCTACTAGCAGAATCTAGTTTACCTGGAGCAGTTCTTACTGTAAAGGCTGGGCTGCTTGGCTGTAATAGGCAGATTGTTCTCCTCAGAAGCACTGCACCCTGCTCTGCAGGAATAATTCAGGGTTAACCAAGGGGGTTGACCATCACAAGGGACACAAAGTTGACTTGCCCTGATAACTAACCAGAAAACACTCCTAATACAGTTTATGCCCTAGTAGGGGAGGCATGGCAACCCACTCCAATATTCTTGACTGCAGGATCCCAAGGACAGAGGAGCGCGGCAGGCTACAGTCCATAGAGTCACAGAGAGTCGGGCATGACTGAAGTGACTTGGCACACACGCACGCAGGGCACTACTTCCCAGTGTGGACATCAGACTTACACTTGCCTGCCAAAACCAGTATGAACTGTGTAATGCAACTGCCTATAGTCAATCACATCACTCCTGACCAGTCAAAGTGAAGTGCATTCAAATGCCAGCACCGTTGCTGCCCGGAGATGAATAAGTCAGGGCAGGTGGAGCGATGTATCTCCTGCATTATAGTGGCTCTCTGAAGTCTGTCTGGGGCTTCCCAGGTGACTCAGTGAGTCCAGATTCTCTCTGCTAATGCAGGAGACACAGGCACAAGTTTGATCCCTGGATCAGGAAGATCCCCCAGAGGAGAGCATAGCAACCCTCTCCAGTATTCGTGGACAGAGGAGCCAGTCCATAAGGTCACAGAGCGTCAGACACGACCGAAGTGACTGAGCATGCACGCAAGGTCTGTCTCAGTAGTACTGAGATGTGCTTAGCTGGCTTAGCTCTCGTTGGGAGTCTGCTTGCCATTTAGCTTTCAAGTTGGTCTGCTTATCCTGCCAGGAGTCAAAGTCTTGGACACTCATCTGAAGTAGTCTAAGACAAATAGAAAATGTTTGGTTCAAGCCCCTGCAGTTAATCAGTAGAGTTAGTTAGGTAGTCTAATGGGTGGCTTAAATTCCTGAAAATAATAATTCTTTCTTGGATGCATGAAAAGTCAGGGTTGTAGTTACTAAGAGACAGCTCTGCTACCACCTGGCGTTACGTAGCTTTACGGAGACCAGACAGCCGAGTTTGACCAGAGTCTTCGTGGAATGCCCCGCAATTCCTTCTGGGCCAGGGCATTCTTGTGAGGAGCCGCCATCAAACCGTTCTTTGTCCATCTCCCTCGTTTCAGCTGATTACTTCGATCCCATTTAATTGCACCTTCCTGCAAATGCAGCTCTAAGCTGTGTAGGTCTAGAAACTGCCCAGCTATGGTTGAGATGGCTTCTCAGTAGCAGATCAGCAATTGCTCCTGTCTCCGTCACTGGGTCCCTCCAGTCCGGTGCCCTTCAGTGGGACTAGAGCTGCGCGGAGACAGCGCCATGTTGACAGTTTTGCTGTGCAAGTGATGCTTGTCTGAACCCAGTTTAGCCCGTGGTCACATTAGTGGCTGCGTCTCTCAGAGTGTGCTAAGCCAACCTAGAAGCTTCAGTGTGGCCCTCGTGGCTCTGCCAGCCACTGCAGTGTTACTTAGGAGCAGCTCAGCCACTGTTACTTAGAAGGGGAGGATTTCCCCAGTCCAAAGAGGGAATTAAGCCACTATAACTCAGGGGAAAATACTCATGTGGAAAAGTAGAGGTGAGCAGAAGCAAGTCTTTGATATATTGAGGCAACTGAAGGCCATAGGGGTAAAGTGGAGAGAGATTGAAGACACAGGAAAAAGAAGACTTAAGTACACTATTGAGATAATAGAGAAGAAGATACAGTGGTGGGATCACTGGTAGGGCTGGTAGAGAGGCTCACTCCCAACAGGAAGCCCCCCAGGAAGCCCCCTCTCCGTCCTTTTCTGTCGTGCACCCCTGCTATCTCGGCCCCCCTTCCCGTCTCTTCCCAGATCTCCTGCCTTCTCTTACTATCATGACTTTTTCAATAGCCCCTGTTTGTGAAACTTTTAAAATTTCGACCTCATGCTATTTCCTAAAATCCATCAGTAGTTTCCCAGTACCTTCACATTTGATGCTGATCACAGTCGTATGGACCCTAGGTTCCTTCAAGTTCTGACCTGTGCCTTTGTTTATTTTTTTAATGAATGCTATTTTAAAAGGTTGCTTTCCATTTACAGTTGCCTCAAAACGCTGGGTGTGTCCTCGGTGTGGTGCACCGCCTCCTCGGGCTCATCTTACCCCTCCCCCTCCCCCACGGATAGCCATTAGTTTGTTCTCTGCATCCTCTTTTCTGTTTTACTCACTAGTACATTGTATTTTTTAGATTCCATATATGAATGATGTTATACGGTACCTGTCTTTCTCTGTCTGACTTATTTCACTTAGCACAATTCCCTCCAAATCCATCCATGTTGCTGCAAATGGCAAATTTTCATTCTTTTTTATGGCTGAGTACTGTTTCACTGTGTGTGTGTGTGTGTGTGTGTGTGCGCGCGCGTGTGTGTGCGTGTGCATGTGTGACATCTTCTTGATCCATTCATCCGCTGGTAGACGTTTAAGTTACTTCCACACCTTGGCTATCGTGAATAATGCTGCCATGCGATTGAGGCACATCTTTCTTTTAGAATTAGTGTGTTGGGGGTTTTTTGGAGATAAGCCCAGGAGTCTGACCTCTGCCTTTCCATCCAGCTTATCTCCTGTCATACTTTCACATACAGTCTTCACTCAAGTTATGCCGAACAACTTGTCTGTAATGGGCCAGGCAGAATGGTCTACTATGTATGGCTGTACATACCACACATTTAACATTTCCCAGAAGTGCCATCCACACTACTGATATTGTCAACCTGTATAGTTACTAGAACTATTTTCTGGAAGATGGCAGTAAGCTGTCTTATTCTATTAAAGTTAATATGACAGATCTGTGACAAACAGAAGTTAAGCACCACCTTGAAGAAAGGGTCAGTTTTATAACAGCTTGAACAAAGGTGTGCCTCAAACCCTCGTCTTAATTCTTTCTGTTTAGAACGTCTTTCAGCCGTCTTGCCCACCGGCAAATTCCTACTCATGCTCTGTAAGGAAACTCATACACTATGTCTCTATCTCTTCAGCTGTGGCCAGGTACTTTTTAGTAGCTACTCATCTCCTGGTCTGGAAATATGTGCGTTCTTATCCCTCCTCTGAGTTGTCTAGTGGTGGGTTTTCCATATCCGTCTTTACTCACTTGACCCCGAGAGAGCGCATGAGGTGTTCTGGATCAGAGGCGATTCCTTATTGCCGCACAGTGAGTGAGAGCTGCATGCTGCTCTTTCCCAGCTTGCCCTGGACCTTACCCGGGACAAAGGGGAGAAAGCCCGTCGAGATTTTCTTTCATAAGTGGCCAGATACTCTGTAGACAAGGGACAGGGAAAAGTCATTTTTATCTGCTTATGAAGGTAAGGGCTTACTGTCCCCCTCCCTTTCCTGAGAGGGTCTCCTTCTTAGTCCAGATGGCTTCAGCCTCAGGGCCTCACCTAGCTTACATTTAAGTAACTAGAGAGGTGACCCTCCAGGCTCCCCAGCACCTTCAAAACCAGGCTGGGGTCCTTTCCCAGGATATAATTTTTTGCTTTGGGGAAGATAAGAGAGGTTTTATTATCCCTTGGATTATAGCAGTTAGTCTATCATTAGAAAAAGAGGCAGCTATAGATCTAACTCATATAATATGAGAGAATGTATCTAGAAAAAGTGAAAGGAAATAGTCTCTATACTGCATACATTTCTATGGCTCAGGAGGCTGGAACCTCTTAGGAAAACAAAAACTTAAAAATGTGTGTGTGTTAGTCGCTCAGTTGTGCCCAACTCTTTGCGACCCCATGGACTGCAGCCCACCAGGCTCCTCCGTCCATGGGATTTTCCAGGCTAGGATACTGGAGTGGGGTGCTATTTCCTGCTCTGGGGGATCTTCATGACCCAGGGATCAAACCTGGGTCTCCTGTACTGCAGGCAGATGCTTTACCGACTGAGCCTCTCCCGTTTCCAGAAGCCTGCATGAGGAAGGGCTTCTTCTGATTCCTTCTCCAGGACACACAGCTTTTGTCACTTGGAGAAAGTTACATAAATTCTCCAAAACACCATTTTCTAATGTATCACATTGAGATGATAATAGCTATTTTTCAGCGTTTGCTGCAGGACTCAATGGATAGCACATGATGTGTCAGGAGAACATTCCCCAGATGGCTTGCCTTCTCTGGGAAAAGGGAAAATGGATTCCATAAGGGCGGAACGGGTAGAGAATGTCTGATACTCACCACCGTGGGAGGTGGAGGGTGGAGTCCACAGAGGTCGCTGGACCACACTGGTTTGTGTGGAGCAAGTCTACAAGCCGGGGAGCCTGGCTCGATGCTGAAGGAGAGTGGACCTTGAGAAGGACACACAAGGGACCTTTCTCCGGGATTCAGGCGCAGTGGCCATCAAGGCTGTTGCCTGGGGCTGTGAACGTAAGTTCTGCCCTTTTCCTGTTTTCCCTACCCGTGTAAAGACATGTTTGCGGTGGCGGTTTGTTAAAATGGACACTCAATGACATCTTGAGCAGGAAAAGATACCGGGTGAAGTTTCAGGAAGGTCTAGCACCAAGCCTCCGGAAGTGAGAGGCTGTAGATTCAGACAGAAGCCTCGGGCTACATCTGGCAGTAACTGGAAAGTGCCTCTCTCCCTCTGTCAGCTGCTTCTGTAGTCTGTCTGCGGTCTTCAGTAGCCTAGGTACATCACATCTGGGGAGAAAGTTTGGAAGGGAGTAGAAACCAAGTTCTTTGCCTTTGTTCAGTTGCCCCGTCATGTCCTACTGTTCACAACCCCTGGATTGCAAGACGCCAGACCTTCCTGTCCCCCACCGTCTCCCAAAGCTTGCCCAAGTCCATGTCCATTGCACTGGTGATGCCATCCAGTCATCTTACCCAGTGACGCCCTCTTCTCCTTCTGCCCTCCCATGGACACAGTTCTAGAACCTCAGAAAATATCAGTGATCGCACAAAATTATAGAGCATGCGGGATGCCACTATTGTACTCCCTCTGCCTGCTGAGGGAAGCAACCTGCAGAGAGTCCTGAGCGGCTCTACACACTGTTCCTGGGCACACCGAGGGTGTGGGCCCAGACCAGCCTTCACTTGAGTCAGTTTCAGAGCTGGATTTGCAGTGAGCAGCCAAGGAAAATCTCCCAAACAAGGAACTGGATTGCTTACCAGACACTGTGAACGTGGTTCAGTGTTCTTGGTTGTGACAGAAAGCCGCGGTGTTTGCAGCACCCGGCTGGCCCGTCCCCTTAGACCGCGCGGGCTTTGGGTCAGCGCGCTGCGGCCGCTTCGCCGCGCTCCTTTGTCTCCCACACAGGCGTATTCTGTTTTCTGTTGGCGTCCGTGAAAGTGGCAGGCTCCAGTCCCTTCACATGTCCTGACACTACCTATCCAAGAATCTAGCATGATTGGCATAACTCCGCCTCCCTGTGCCTTCCCTCTCACGGAAGGGAGCTGAAAGGAGGGGCGAGTCAAGTAACGATGAACTTCTGAGAAGGTAAGGGGAAGAGAGTTAAAGGAAGAATGCCTGTTTTGCATAGTCCTTCTCATTGCTTGAGATTATATATTGAGTTATTTTGTGTCCATCTCTCCCAGGAGAATGCAAGCTCTTGGGATTCAGGAAGCTTTTGATTTACCACTGTACCTAATGGGCGATGTCTTGGAATGTTGAGGCTTGACAAGTATTTGTTGAAATAATTAGCCAGTCATCTGAGCCCTGGGCCACCAGCTGGGGTGCATCAGTAGTACTCACCATAGAAGTCTGCTCTTGAGCTGAGTTCAAACCTATTCGTCTTGCCTCTGTGAATCAGCGCCCAATCTCTGTGTACCTACAAGGTTTTCTAAAAAGTCCTTTAAGGGGAATTGCCCCTCAAATTATTTCATAATCACCTCAGTCACTAAAGGACATCCAACATGGGGAAAGACAGAAATGAACACTACAAGGTGAGTGACAATTCGGGGCCAGGTACTAAAGTCAGAGAGACTTTACCTCTGTTGCTTCATGTAATTCTCATAACTCTACAAGGTCAGTATACTGATATATATATATGTATATGTGTGTGTATATATATATATGTATATGTGTGTATATATATATGAATATATAGGAACTTAGATACAAAAAATGTTATATAACTTGCTTTAGGATAGATAGCTACTAAATGGTATAGCTTTTCTTTTTTCTGGTTTCAAAACCCCTCCCCTATTTGCTATAGTATTCTATAAAGTTATAATACTTTGCATCTTGTATTACAGCGAGTAGATTTTCCAAAATAATATCTAGGATGTGTATCAGTCCGGGTTTGGTGCAAGAAGATACAATTCTAAATGTTTTAAGCAGGGAGGCATTTAATAAGGGGTGCTCACAGAAATCCGTGTCAGGGCTGGAGAAGTGAGTTAACAGACGAGGCCTGTAAGAATGAAATTCCAGCACAGACGGAGTGGACCTGTCAGTGGGGCTCTTGCTCCTGAGAATGACCAGAACACGGGGTTCAAGAGCATCACCCTGTGATAGAAGGTGGATTCCGAAAGCTACTGCCCTCGTAGCTGCCGTAAACTGCCTCCTACCTTCCAGGAGGCTGGCAGGTTGAGTGGTGAACTATGGAACGCTGCTGTGGAAGAATGTTTCCATTAACCTAATTATAAGAGGAATACAGTCGTAGGTGGTCAAGAGTCTCTTACCTCAGCTTCCCTTGTGTTTTCTAAATCTTGCATAAGTATGTTTAACTGACAAACCTAATTCGTATCCATAGCTCTTGGTACAAAAAGTCTAGGACGTGTTCTAAGCTTCCAATCTCTGCATTACGAAAGCCGCGGTAAGAGGACAGTCGACCGGATTCTGACGGAGCCAGCCTGCAGGCCTTCCCCCAGGCGGCATCTGGAGAAGTGAAAATGCTTCCACAGAGAGAATGGGTTAACATCTTCAAAACTGTCTCTGGCCTGGAAAGCTTATATGACGGGATTATTTATTTGAACTCCTAACTCCTAACCAGCTCTTAATGACTATGATTTATCCTGGGAAGATAGTGCCTGTGCACGTTAAGGCCAATTACACCTCTAAACGTGCACATATCAGAGATGAGAAAATTATTTGCGGTGTGGGATCATCACTTTCATTTTTCTATAGCCCTTTGTTTGCTGGCACTGTTATTGGCTTGGATTTTGAGAAGAGGAGGCTTATTTCCAGCAAGCCCCAGGCCTTTCTCTGGTTTCTTCCTGGCTCTGACTTCTCATATGCCAACACAATACTCAAAGAGGAGGGCTTAGCAGTTTAGCACTCTGAATCTTCAAAGACACTTAGCACATCCAGCCATTTTTACATGGAGGCCCCAGAGGATATTATGGAAACTAGACCAGCAGCCAAGTTCTCTGGCTCCCTGTCCAGAGCTTTTTAAATCACAACCTAACCAAGCCTTAGATTGTGTGCCTTTTTTTTTTTTTTTTTTTTCTGTTTATTTGTTTGACTATGCCAGGCCTCATTTGCAGCACGCGGGATCTTTAGTTGTGGCATGCAAGCTCTCAGTTGTGGCATGTGGGATGGGGCTCCCTGACTAGGGGTGGAACCCAGCCCTCTGCATTGGGAGCTCAGAGTCTTAGCCACCTGAGCACCAGGGAAGTCTTGGTGTACTTCTTAAATACAATGATATTTAAGGGGGGGGGTACAGGTAGAAAGAGAGGTATTCCATTTATATCAAGTTTGATACAGGCAAAATGAAGCTGTACTCTTAGGGTAGTGTACTTAGATGTTTAAATATGAGGCAAAGCAAGCGTTCACCATCGTATTTGATTAGTGGTGGAGGTGGGGAGTTGTTACTGGAAAAAGGCACATGGAGATTTCTAGGATGTTGACAATGTCTCAGGAAACTCAGTTTTGTAGAACTTAAGCTTTTTTAAACCCCAGTGTAATGTTTTTTGACTTCTTTGTCTTTAATAACACTTAGTTTTAGTACTTACTGTACGAAAGAGGCAGGCTAAGTGCTTTCCACAGATTATTTCATTTACCTCACACAAGAACACTCTAGTAGAGGCACTATCATTATGCCCATTTTATATCTGAGGAAACTGAGTCCAGTCCTTCCTAATCTGTCCAAACCCACAAAGTTAGGGGGCAGAGCTGGTGCCTGGCTCACTGGGCCCCAGTCTCAGACGCTCTACCACTCTGCTACTGCTAGCCACAGAAACCTGATGGGCGAGTCTAATTATGGACCCCTTTACTGTTATTATTTTATGGGCATAAAAGTTACAGTTATGAGAATCATATTGATAAGAGATATAGGTGCAGTATTGTACACACGCATGCACACACACAGAGAACACGATCGCATCCGTGTTAAAAATATGCACGCTTCAGCACAGAGAGACCAGAGCAGAAGACTCTGCTAGGAGGACGAAAATGCAGGTGTGTGTTTGCCTCTTTTCTCTGTTTTCCAGTTTTATTTTAAAGTCGCCACATTGAATTTATAATGGGGAAATGTGCAGTAAAATAAACTTTCCATTTACCTGAAATATAAAATTCCGTTTCCACACTCTTCTTTCCTGCAGCTTTGTGTAATCCTTTAGAAGCCTCTTCTGTTCAACGAGTAACTTCATTACTAAATTGATGGCACCAGATCATTCTAGCTATGCAAATCACAGACCCACAGCCAGCTCAGGAAAAGGCGGATAAAAGATTAATTAAAAATTAAAGCACCGCGTGGAGATGTGGAGATAATGTGCATACAATTATTTCTACATATTTAATATTTATGCAATTACAAAGCCAGTCACGACAAATCTTAAATTTTGAGTCATATTCCTTTTGCCCTCTGATATTTTTTGACCTTGAACTGAGACTGCCAAGTATATCTAAAAAAAAATGGCTGTGGAAGAAGCATTTCCTTCAGCCTATCAGTGATCAATGCTTTTTTCTTAGAAAGTGGTCTCATTTCCTCCAGCCTTTCTTTGTTTGTTTTCAGCGCCTTGTGCTTTTTGACCCGGTTGCATTCTGACCAGCCTGGAGAACGCTGGGCTCTCCGTCTTCCACAGTCTGGTTGTGTTGTTTCTGGTACTGCTGTTGCTGTCACGTGTTTTTTGTCAGAGGACATTTACAGGCACGTTAGCCTGCTTGACAGGCACAGTGAGCCGCCAGGCCCTCCTAGGGGGAACCACTGCGTGCTGTGATGAGGCTGTCTGCATCTCTCCCTCTCAACCCCCCCACCTCAGAACCCCACCACGGCTCACATACAAACCCCTGCCACCTTCGCTTCTGTCTGCATCTCTCCATCTCACCCCCCCCCCAACCTCAGAACCCCACCATGGCTCAGATACAAACCCCTGCCACTTTCGCTTCGAGGTGCTGCCGTGGACCCTGGGTCTGACTCTCTGGTTCCTGGTAACAGCCGCATATTGGTTCTGCAGTTACTAATTCGTGTCCACAGCAATCTGACCCTAGCAGTGTGTGCGTAAAGCCCGTGTCTTCACTCACAGCCATGTAGATAGCAAGTCAGGAACAGGCAGGAACGCTTTTGTTCCCATGATGTTATTGTTGACACAAGGCGGGGGAGAAAATCCAAGATCTCTTCAAACGAAAAGCAGTATCATTACGTTTGATGGAAGGCATTTAGAGAGAATACTCTAAAACACTTCATTTACTTTCCTCAGTGTGTCATAGGAAAACGGTCAAGAAAAATCAATAAAACTTATTAAAAATTCAAAACATAAATTGAGACATAAATGAGAGGGTAAGCTGTTTCCTTGACAGATTCCAAATAAATGAGAGTATTACCCTACAGCCACTGGGAAACCAGATACCTGTGCATCTTTGGTTTCATATATTATGCTGCCCCTCAGGGTGAAATTTGCTAAGATATAGCAGTTCTGGTGGTTCAGCCAGAGTCTAAACGTTCAGACCCTGACTTCATGTGGCTATCTCTTCAATTTAAAATTTTTCAGACCTTTTAAGCAATTTTTGAAGGGTGATCTTATTTTGACAATACTCCCTTTATCCGTGGTATGTTTGACCCTACGCATGTAACTGTGTAACCTATAGAAATTATTTAGAAGGATACTCCAAAGTCACATGTAAGTTTCTTGCTTGATTCTCTGGCGAGAAGCAGAGATATTCATTAAGTCAGTCCATAATATTGGTCTGAGATGCTCTGTTTGTTGAATGAATAAATAAATGAACAAACTTTGTATTATCTGGAAGCCAGGACTAGGCAACTTCCTGGTGGATTTACTTTTTTAGACAGTTGACTGGGAACATTCTTAGTCGGGCCTCCCTGGTGGCTCAGAGGGTGAAGAATCTGCCTGTAACGCGGGAGACCCAGGTTCAATCCCTGGGTTGGGAAGATCCCCTGGAGAAGGGAACGGCTACCCACTGCAGGATTCTGGCCTGGAGAATCCCGTGGGCAGAGGAGCCTGGCAGGGTACAGTCTACGGGGTCACAAAGAGTCAGACACGACTGAGCGACTAAGCAACAATAATTACACTCTTGGTTCAGTCTTATCCTAGTCAGTTCAAGTGTCTATAACAATATAGACTAGGTAGCTTATAAGCAGCAGAATCTATCGTTCACAGATTTGGAGGCTGGAGATCTGAGCTCAGCATGGTTGGGTGAGGGCCCTCGTCCAGGAGGCAAGCTTCTCACTGAGCCCCTGAGTGTCAGAAGAGGCTAGGGAACTGTGTGGGATCTCTTTCCTTGGAGCCCTAATCCTGTTCTTGAAGGCTCAAACCTCAAACTCAAGCACCTTCCAAAGGCCCAGTTCCTAGTCCGTCACCTTTAGGGGGTTCAGTTCAGTTCAGTCACTCAGTTGTGTCCAACTCTCTGTGACCCCATGAACCACAGCACACCAGGCCTTCCTGTCCATCATCAACTCCCAGAGTCCACCCCAACCCGTGTCCATGATGTCCATCCAACAACAAGAGTCTGTGATGCCATCCAACCATCTCATCCTCTGTTGTCCCCTTCTCCTCCCGCCTTCAATCTTTCCGAGCATGAGGGTCTTTTCAAATGAGTCAGCTCTCCACATCAGGTGGCCAAAGAATTGGAGTTTTAGCCTCAGCATCAGTCCTTTCAATGAACACCCAGGACTGATCTCCTTTAGGATGGACTGGTTGGCTCTCCTCGCAGTCCAAGGGACTCGCAAGAGTCTTCTCCAACACCACAGTTCAAAAGCATCAATTCTTTGGCGCTCAGCTTTCTTTATAGTCCAACTCTCACATCTATACATGACCACTAGAAAAACCATAACTTTGACTAGATGGACCTTTGTTGGCAAAGTAATGTCTCTGCTTTTCAATATGCTGTCTAGGTTGGTCATAACTTTTCTTCCGAGGAGTAAGCGTCTTTTAATTTCATGGCTGCACTCACCATCTGCAGTGATTTTAGAGCCAAATAAAATAAAGTCAGCCACTTTTTCCATTGTTTCCCCATCTATTTCCCATGAAGTGATGGGACCGGATGCCATGATCTTTGTTTTCTGAATGTTGAGCTTTAAGCTAACTTTTTCACTTTCCTCTTTCACTTTCATCAAGAGGCTCTTCAGTTCTTCTCCACTTTCTGCCACAAGGGTTAGGATATGAAAATATAAGTTGTGTTGAAGTGACGTGCTCAGGCCGTTACAGCCCTCCCTTCTCTCTCTGGGGCCGTGCTCTGAAGCAGTCGCCGCGCCAGCTACAGCTGTGCTCACACCTCTGCCCCGTCCCTCCGCTAGGAAGACGTGGCAGGGTCTCATCACTGGTGGCCTGCTGGCCCCCGGAGAGACTGGCTCCCTGCTCGGGCTCCCAGGAGTGAGCGCGGGCCGCACGCTCCTGCCTTTGGAGTGGCTCTTTCCTGGCCCAGCGTCCAGCAATGACGGTGGTTCTCCTCTTGGCCTTTTGTCCCTCTGTAGCGACTGCAGGGGTAAAAAGAGGGACCTGGTTTTCCAGATCGTCAGGATGACTAGGCATCTTTCCAGCTAGCTCAGAGCAACGGCAGCAGGCACGTTAATCTTGCCCACCCTCTGGAAAGTAAAGAATACCCGAAGAAGAGAAATCACGCGTCCCTGGCGGTCACTGGACGTTGTACGTAGCCGTTCTCCGCCTGAATGTCCTTAGAAATAGAATTAATTAATCCAGAGTGATTTGAGGGAGATTCTTTCTGAAACATGAGGACAATTAGGTAAAATCCGAGGTGTCTTTAAACTCATTTTTTTAACTAAAAAGGTCATAAAATAATGATACATTTTCATAAATAATATAAATTTCTGTCTGCATCTAAACAGTGGGAGATTTCCTCTAATTTTAACACTGAAACATTTTCACAAATAATCATCAAATGCCTACTTCGTGCTAGGCAGACACTGTTATAGTTGCTGGAAATATAGAATAATGTGCATACTAAATCTTCAGTGTGAAGACTGTGTATAGGTGCTGAGAATTCTTCAGGCTCTCTGATTAATCCATTCACATTCTTCTGTACCCACTCATACTTTAAAATGGAGTCAGGTGAGCTATCCAAATTGTGGTTTCATTTGCCTCCCTGAACCCCTAGGACTAAACCAAAAGCATTAAATGCCAGCTGCTTCACTGCCAACCCCAGCCTGGTGGATGCATTTTCATTGGGATGAGTGTGTCCAGGCATAGAATTTTATCATCACCCTAAAGTCCTGAAGAGACTTTCTTTCAGTCCCAAGAACTCTTTACTGAAAGTCAGCACTCAAGTAGATTAATTTCCAAACAGGACTTTAAAACATGGAAGCATTTGCCAGTCCGTAGGTCTTCACTCATAGCCATCTGGGGATCTGCTACAAAATGTACAGAGGGGGCAAATTACTCATTTGGAAGCCTGGCTGTCAAAGAAAACCCAGACCCAGGAGCTTTTCTCTCAAGAACCCCTATGACATTTTATTCTTTAAATAAATCTTTTCTTCCTCTCCTTAGGTGCAAGATTGACATTTTAAGATCAATCATGCCTCTGCTTTGCAAGGTTGGTAGACTTAGAATAGGATAAATGGAAATTAAGCAAAATTTCCATTTTTTTGAATAAAAATGCTCAAAATAGCTATATTCTAACTCAGTGTAAGAGAAGGATGGTCTTTCCTCAGTGGTCATTCTCATTACTGTGACTATCTCAAGACCTTTGGATGTCAATATTTCACCCCGTTTTCTCCAAAGAAGCCATTCTGAACGTCCGCCTGCAGTTTGGACAGCTGCGGGAAGCAACGGAACCTCATTCTGTGCTTTATCCATTGTGCCCAAGGGTGCTTTCAGGCTCCTCGTTCGGTCGCAGGTGACCAGCTCTTCTAGCCCCTCAGCATGGGACATTTTAGCTGGCTACCACAAGCTATGGTTGAATTCTTTCCTCCTATTTATGTGACTCAGCAGTCCCTCTTGTTCAAAATGATCTTGTTGCAATTGGCCAGCCTGTCAGAAAATTTCAGTGTTTGTAACTAATTTTAAGTGGTATTTTAAGTTATTGAGGCTCTTAGGCCGCTCAGTCAGCACACGTTTGCTGTGAGCCCACTCACTGCCAGGCACTGGAGGGGATCTGGGTGCTGTTGGATTCCAGGGCGTGTGCTGTGGGCAAAGGAGCAGCCAGACGAGGTCAAGAGGTGCCATTCAGGAAATAGCCTTACCCTGACACGGGTGGCCTGGGCAAGGCCACCAGCCTCTGTCATTTCAGCCTTCTCACATACAAAGCAAGGGGCGGACAGAGCTTCTCCGACCCCAGAACCTAACATTTTATGGTTACTGCTGATCTGGTTCACTCATCACCCTGGAAACCCAGTAGCCTTCCAAAAGTGAGCGCTTTTATGAGCCTTCCCAAAGGGTCCTAATTCTAATCCAAGAAGCAATTTTGTGCCAAAATGAATGCTTTTCAAAGACCCAGGAAGACGTCTAAAGAAAGGGTCGCTGCTGTTCAGTGGCTAAGTCGTGCCTCGCTCCCACATGTTTTCAGTTTACTGTATATTTGAGCATATTTTTCCCTTAAATGCTTGCCTGTTTTCTAGTTGCTAGGTAGTAGAAGGGAATAATTTCAAGTATGGAGGGTCAATTAGAATTCGAAGCACCATAGTCTAATCTCCCCAGGATAATAATAAATCAAAGATACAAAAACAAGCAATGAGTCCAGATATTTCTGCACTTAAAATAGGGACAGTTCATAAGGGCATGTCAAAACTCTAATCTGGGTCATTTCAGTGGTTCCGACAGTGTTCAGCGCCTCTGGGGCTCCCTATTATTGCTCTGTATTTATTTGTATTGACAATAAAATTAATGCTTCCTTGTTTACAATTCACTAGATAGTCTAATACCATGTGAGAATTACTTCTTATCTGTTTTTTTCTCTATATAAGATTTATTTTACAAAACATTTTTTTAATGCATCTAAGTTTGCAAAAATATGCAACAGTTTGGTTTTGGGACCCGGCAGATTATTTGACATTCAGAATGATTCCTCAATTTCTAACCTAAAAAAAGCAGAGGAAATAAAGAAAACTTTATATTGCTTTTTAGACTTTATCTTCCTGCACTTGTGGTTAGTTCATTTCCATTTCTTGTGTGAAGAACATAGTAGCTTATCATACACCATTGACCAGAGGGAGGAAGATTCCTGTTTCTGTTTCTTAAAAAAGACCTCACACATGCATCACACATAAAAAAAACTTTACATAAAAAACGATGAGCTGGTAATAAGGTACGAGTTATACTGAGCGGCTCTCTCTACTTGCCTGCCTTCCTAATGACATTCCCTGGCTTTCTCGTCTCTCTTTCCCCGCTCTCACTGTAAATATCAGAGCTGATGACGGACTTACTGCTGCCTTTCCTGCAAACTCCGAAGCCTTGCAAATCAGCTCCTGACCCCGGGAAACATCTCCCCGTCTCCTGCCCTTGCGCACACAGCTTCTAATGGGGCTTCGGGGCCACAGAGGATATGTAGACTTTGTGGAGCACGCTGATTCGAACAGTAAAACTTGAATGGGTGGATGGGCGACTCACTGCACAGCTCATTCCATTGTCTTGGCACATGGCACACAGCAGCCGCCCGCTGAACAATTTGCCTGTTGAGAGGACGGCAAAAGGGCAACCTGTCAGGTGGCAACAGTGAGGAAGAAAATAGAAATGTTTGCAGAAATCTTCCTGCGAGCCAAAATTCTCCTCCCTACTTGGAAGTCTGTTGCTCTTTTAAAATAACATTTGGAGATATTTTACCCTTCTAAGATGAGTTACCCTCCCTAATAATGATCCAGTGTAACATTCTGATATACCTGTCCTGTAACCCTCACATAGCACTTTCCGCTCACATTCTTGTTCTGCCTGACCAAAAATTATGAAGCAGGTGTAGCGGATATGTTGGGATGTATGTGTATACACACACACACACATATATATCCAAATGCCATGTTGATTTAGAAACATGGAAGAATGAAATAACTATAGTGATTAGCATTTTTGAGAATATGATATGAGCCAGGGACTGTTCTCTCTCATTCACACACACACACACAAACACACACTCACATTCTCATTCGAAGAAGGCAATGGCACCCCACTCCAGTACTCTTGCCTGGGAAATCCCATGGACACAGGAGCCTGGTAGGATGCAGCCCATGGGGTCACTAAGAGTCAGACAGGACTGAGCAACTTCACTTTCACTTTTCACTTTCCTGCATTGGAGAAGGAAATGCCACCCCACTCCAGTGTTCTTGCCTGGAGAATCCCAGGGACAGGGGAGCCTGGTGGGCTGCCGTCTATGGGGTCGCACAGAGTCAGACACGACTGAAGTGACTTAGCAGCAGCAGCAGCAGCAGCAGCACATTCTCATTTAACACAATTTGAGTTAGAAACTGTTAGCTCCATTTTCTCGTTAAGGAAGCTGAGACACAGAGAAGCTAAGTGACTTGCTCAGGGTCACACAGCAGAAGGTGTCAATCAGCACAGGCGTGCTACCCAAGCACAGCACTCCTTTGCTTAAAATCGAGATGCTCCACACAGCCCCCCAAAATGATGCAACATGTGTGTTCTTTGGGAACTCACTTCCAAACGTTAACTAAACTTGGATGTTACTGCCAGACTTACGAATTTTGTGACAATTCTATCCCCTGGAAAAGTGAAATTTCTAAGAATCACAGCTCCTCGAAACAAACTTCTAAACCTCACACTCTCGGACTGTGCCAGCCAATGGGGTAGCTGGTGGCTATTAACACTGAATTCACATTACATTAACTCAGGCCCCTAGTTGCACCAGCCGCATTTCAAAGGCTCATAGCGGCCGCGGTGAGCGTCTACTCTGCAGGCAGCGCAGCTCTGGGACGTCTCACCGTCAGAGCAGTGCTGCCCCAGGAGACGGATAACTGAGGAGACACAAGAGCAAATGATCCTTGGCGCCCTTCTAGAAAAGGAACTGACGTGTGTTTCCAGGAAGCACATTTATCAAGTGCCTGCTGGGTGCTAGATGCTGAGGGCGCAGTGATCCATACAGACCGATGAGGCAGACTCGGTCTCTGCCCGCCTGGAGCGCACAGTCTGCCCGAGCCAGTCCCCAGGATGAGCTCTGCAGTGAGAGGGCAGGTCTGATGTGCCGGGAGACACAGAAAGCCCAGGAGATGCGGGGTCCAGGGTCAGGGAAGGCTTTCTGGAGGAGACAGGCGTCAAAACTAAGGCCTTGACTGTGAGCAAGCTGAAGGCACAAACACAAGAGGCCAAGATCGAAGGAACAGCCTGTGTGAAGACTCTTGACGGGGAGAGAGGGCGCCGGCTCCGGAGGAGTTTAAACAAGCGGTGAAACTGCTTTCTCGATTCTGTCTCTCAGGATCAGAGCTTGAGTTAAAAAAAGAAAAAAAAATTGTTTTGCAAAGTCAGAGTTATCTGGCACAAAGGAGGGCAGTAAAGAAAGAAAAGGCAAGGGGCAGCTTAGAGCAGCCTTGCAGGGCCGGGGTGAGGAGGAGCTCTCCCACCCCCAGCAGGGCCCCGGCGCCCCGGCGTGAGGAGCGGGTGTGGTGGAGCCTGGCGATGAGGACCAAGCTCTCGAGAAGGGCCGTGTGCCAGACACCACGCCGGGCAGTTCGCTAGCATTGTTTCCTCACTCCTCATCCTAAGCCGAGCTGTTTACTTCGTTTACGTAATTTGAAATTGGTAGAGCAAGCCATGAGACGGAACAGCGGGACTCATAAGCTCTTTATTTATTTGCTGAGATACCAGGCTGCACAGGCTCCCCAGGTCCTGCCTCTTCCCTGCCCCAGGCCAGCACACCCCTGAGATGACCGGCTAGAGGAAGGACTGAACTGACGTGAAGGCACGGAGGCCGAGCCGAGGTGAAACCAAGAAAACCTCTGCTGCAGAGAAATTAGTTTGCACCAAACTAAAAATACAAGCCCCCCCCCCCACCTGAAAAGAAACACGTGACTAGGGGAAACACCCTCTCTTTCAGAACTAGCTCCTGATAATGATTAGCCAGTTGCCAATACTGATTAACCCCAAGAGAAGAGTTGTGGTTTTTAAAATTTTCCAGAAAAGCCTTAAACTAGGAACACTTGTATTTGTCGTCTTATCCAGCAATCCTCAGACTGACTCAAAACATTTATGACTTACAGTGAGATAGTTCAAGCCAACTTTCTTCACAAACTTCCCTCTAAGATTGCCTCAATCTGTTGAAAACTGTTTTATGACTCAACCCAGCTAAAATTTCAGCAGCGCATATCTTCAGATAAAATGCTTCATTCACATCAAGCAGTAATTAAATGTGCAGGGCATGAAATAAGCAGCAAGTTTGGCTTCAGAGCCATCTTGCAATCTGTAAGTGATCCAAGACAGACCATATGCCTTTAAATCTAGATGACTGCATATGTATCCAAGAGAAAGCTAGCTGCCATTTCTGCACAAGCCTCATCAAAAGAAGAAAGAAGACGGATTTGTGTTGCTTGTCTGATAAATGTATGTTAATATATGTCCACTGATATTTGGTAAACTGCCCTTAACTTTGCCTTTCGCATTTTCAAGTCCATTCTGCTTGAGGAAACATCCAAACTGACATCTCAAATCCACATTGTTTTTAAGGAGCTCAGTGCCTTGGCCTGGGGAGCCATTTGGACAGACAGAGGTTTTGTCTCTCTAGCAAGGGTGGCCGCCTTCTTCGGCTTCTTTAAAGAAGCTTCCCTGCCGCCTCCATACTGGGGCTGAGCCACCCTGGCTCCGGCACACGCTCGCCGTGCCTGGGTAAGGGCAGTGGGAAGCTGGTTCAGTCATAAACATGTGACATACGGAGCGTGTCCCAGACCGAACCTTCCTTGGGATCGCTGTGTACACATGGGAAGGAGAGGTCTTCCCTTTGTGGGCTCGCTAAGCCAGGAGGATGTGAGGGTGGTGCTGGTATCGTCTTGCTGCCGAGTGAGAAGAGCCTCTCCGGGGCCAGTCGGGGAAGAAACGCAGAGCTGGGCACGGAGCCGGAGGCCTGCCCTCGCTGCCAGGCCGGGGGCCGCTTCACGCCCGGTGCCAGCTCGTGAGCATTGCACGAGGTGAGCCGCGTCTGCCGACGTCAGAGGTGCTCAGTGAATGTTATTTCCCGCCTCTTTCTTCCCTCTTTGGCAGCTGCCAGACAAGGACTGAGACCATCCACGGCAGCCAGCACGTCCGTTCTTTCGTTTAGTGGAAAGCCAGCCAGCCAGACTGGACCGTGATGAGCACACAGTCAGCCCCCAGAGCGGTGCCTGCTGCCTCCACGCCTGACAGGTCCTGTCTTCAGAAGCAACCACTCTTCGCTCAGTGCCCTCCCAGAGCTTAGACAACAGCCTCCTCCCAATCAAGCTTGTACGAAAGCGGCACTTTATTCCCTGAGCAAGGAAGGAGTTGACTGGCCAAACCGTGACGTGGGAGCCACTACAGGAAGCAGGCCACAGGAGCCCCGTGGAATGCGGCTTCCCGACGGCCAAGTGGGTGAGGGTGCCAGTCGGGGCTTGTTCGGCCACGTTCCAGCGGCACCGTTCTGTAGAAAGCAGACAGCCTGGGCTGTTGAAAATATAGGATTCAGATTTGACACCATGCTTGCTGCTGCTGCTGCTGCTGCTGCGTCGCTTCAGTCGTGTCCGACTCTGTGCGACCCCATCGACAGCAGCCCATGATTAACCTCACGAAAACCACGCATCACGGATGGTGCACGCGTGCCTGCTAAGTCGCTTCAGTTGTGTCTGGCTCCTTGCAACACTATGAGCTGTATAGCCTACCAGGCTCCTCTGTCCATAGGCTCCTCCAGGCACGAATACTGGAGGAGCCTCCAATCATGGGCGGTAGGTAGTGCTGAATATTAAGTGATCTAAGATTCAGTTAGGATCAGGCAAATAAAGTCATCACTGCTGAGTGATGTTTGCAAAATATGTATCCTCTCGTCCCTGCACAGTTGTGCAGATAAGTGATTTGCTTGCACAATAAATGCTGGTGGTTGATTATCAAATTGGATTGTTTATGGGAGGCAATCTGTGTAGTACGACAATCTTAAAGGTAATTTCTGAGACCTTATGGTTGTGATATTTTCAGACTCAGTAAGCAATGTCATAAAATATCATAGAATTTAGATCTTGAGTGGATCTTAGAGACGAAAGAAGTCAAGGCTCAGGAAAGTTTGATGAGTCATCAAATGGTGAGGTGGGGACCTTTGATGAGTCGTCAGATGGTGAGGTAGGGACCTTAAGCTGTGTCTTCCGGTTCACAATTGGCCCTCTCTGTCGTACAGCGCTCTCTCCTAGATGACAGCATAGAACATGAGGGTGGCAGAGGACCCTTTAAAGCAGCTAGTCCAACCTGCTCATTTATAAGAATAAAATGGTCTCAAAGAGACGAGAGCCTCGCGGAGGTTCGTAAGGACTTAGGCTGAAAGCTCTTGACTCCTGCGCCAGTGCTGGTGCTTGACTGCGCTGGATAAGTACGCTTTATCAGACTTAGTTGTTACCACAAGTCATCCCACCACCTGATTTCTGTCAGAGGGCAAGCAAATTCATAAACACCTAGCCATCACCAGAAAAATCTGGCAGCGGGTGAAGTCTGGATTAAAATTTTTTTAGAGAAACAGGGTCTATGAGTCAAGAAAGAATGTGGTGGCGTGCAAACAAACAGCAGAGCTGAAAGGCTCATCTCTCAGGCATGTCGTGGTCTTTTGTTTTTCCCATAGTCACCGAGATCTAGCGGCGGCAGCTATTTTTGATCATGGAACCTTACTGGCCTCAGTGAGAAGGCCTTTAAATTGCTGACAGCATCCCGTCTCTCCTCGGCTCTTGGCTCCTAGTTTACTCTGATGTGGTGGACAGGGTTGAGCAAAGAGCTTTGTCTTGTTACGAAGTTCAGTGCTTTCTGCAGTCCTGTGGGATATGTGTACACCAAGTGGAGTCTGCGTCACTGTAAATATGTCTCTCTGCTCTCCAGCCCCCAGCCCTGAGTCTCCCTCGCTGTCTGAAAATCAGAAGCGTTCTATCTAAGGGAGTGGGGGAAGGTGGAAAGCAAGCCTCCGACTTGCCTGTCCGCCTACAGACGCACATTAACATTGTTAAGCAGCGCTCCAGGCTCGGCTTTGCCGGGGGAGTTGGTAGGTAGAGACAGAAAGCATTTCAGTCCTCTCCAAGCAGTGCTGTCCTGGGTGATAGCCAGGAAGGACCGGTGCTTCTCACTGACACCTTTCAGCAACCTTTGTACCGTCTTCTGAGTTGCTAACAGTAAGATCAAACTCCGAATGCAGTCGAGTCAGGCCAAGAGGAGCTACCCACTTGCCTGTGCTGTGCCCAGCATTGTCCTGAGTCCTACGCAAGTGGCGAAAATAGCGTCACCTTTGCCCCTGAAGAGCTCACCACCTGCTTGGAACAACAGTGTTTGATAACAAAAACGACCTAAGGTTATTCTCCCTGGTAATTTTCTCCTAGTAAATTCTGGTGCCGATGACCCTTAGCCAGTGGGGCTTGACTCATGGGAGCAGTCCAAAGGCCAGGGAGGAAAAGAAGGTTCTGACGAGCCAAGGACGCACGCGAGGGCTGTTGCCCGTGAGCTCAGGAGGAGAGCTGTGTCTGGAGTTTTTGTTTGTTGTTTGTTTGCTGAGGCTTCCTGCGCCCGAGGCTCTTAAGGCTGCACTGTGAAGTCCCTCTCATCCTGCACGCTACCCCTTGGTCCCTATGTGGTTTGCTATATGGCTTAGAAAGTGGTGGCCCCAAAGCCTCAGAGAGACAGTAAGAAATAGCCCCTCGGTTATCTTGCTTGAAACACCTTTGGCCCCAGACCCAGGGGTTGTTATGGGCCTGAACAGATGCCTTCTCTGGTCCTGAGTGATTAGCCTTAGATCAGACCTGCACTTTTGACTGTTTCATTGTGGAGAATGAGGGCATGGTTTTTATTGCTGCTGTCCCTATTTTTTTCCCTTCCACAGCCCATGTCTTTATCTTTCATACAAATAATTCCCCTGATGGATCCCCCTATTGTTCTTCAGTTATGTTCTGATTTATCTAAGTCTTGGGTAAACAAAGCCGAGGCACCAGTGACAACCTTTGAACAAAGAGTGGCAGTTGATCAGCTCGTTAATCCTGTTGGAACAAAACAGACGCACCTGCCAGCTCCCCATTCTGAACCGCTTATCCGGGCTCCGCGACCGTCACTGTGAGGACCTGGGAGACACACTCCAGCTAGTGGGCCTTCCCAAACAAGGGACGTAACTCCTCAGAGTCTTTGATTCCTTATCTCTAAAATAGAAACAATAGTAATCCTACCTCCTGGTGATGTCGGGAGGGTTAAATGTGGGGCTGCAGCAAGGTGCTAAATACTGTGGAGGAGCAACCTGGTCTTTAACTTTTAACCGTTTTCCTTCATGCTGATCTTAGTGCTTTTCCCAGTTGAATTTCACTGTGTTTGAGGTGAGTCAGGGGAGACCACACACAGTCTGTGGTTAGTGCGGAGCAATGCAGTTGCTCGGTCGTGTCCGGCTCTGCGAACCTGTGGCCTGCAGCCGCCAGGCCTCCCTGTCCATCACCAGCTCCCAGAGCTCACTCAGACGCACCTCCATCGAGTCGGTGATGCCATCCAGCCATCTCATCCTCTGTCTTCTCCTTCTCCTCCTTCCTTCAGTCTTTCCCAGCATCAGGGTCTTTTCCAGTGAGTCAGCTCTTCACATCAGGTATCCAGAGTATCGGGGCTTCAGCTTCAACATCAGTCCTTCCAGTGAATATTCAGGACTGATTTCCTTTAGGAAGGACTGGTTGGATCTCCGTGCAGTCCAAGGGACTCTCAAGAGTCTTCTCCACAGTTCAAAAGCATCAGTTCTTTGGTGCTCAGCTTTCTTTATAGTCCAACTCTCACATCCATACATGACCACAGGAAGAAAAACCATAGCTTTAACTAGATGGACCTTTGTTGGCAAAGTGATGTCTCCTTTTTAATATGCTGTCTAGGTGGGTCAGAACTTTCCTTCCGAGGAGTGAGCTGTTAGTATAAGAAGAGGCAGTTCTACCAGCTGAACTCTCACAGAACTTTCATCATTCGGTCAGTAGCACAATCATACCTAGTGATAAAGGGCAGCAAAGTACCTGCTCCTCCTCACCCTAACAAATCAGTCATCATTTTTCTATCCTTTTTCAAATTTGTCCATCATCAAGCATAATTTTGCAGTTGCACACATAGCAGTTGGGATCCATTCAAAAAAGCGAATAAAACCCCTAATAAGCAGTTACCGACTGCCTACGACGTGCCACTGTTCTAAGGTACTGAGAACACGAAGAATACACCTTGAAAATTGATAGCCAATCTAATTAAAATATTGGGTTTTATTCTGGTTTGTATTTTTTCTGAAGCATAAGAGTTTTCACATATTGCCACAGAGGAATGGAGGAGAAGTCAAGAAGCTAAGATAATGCTGATTTCAGAGCTGGTAGTAAAATAAGTGGCTGGAGATGCCTGCTCCATCTATGTGTGACAGCTGAGCCCAGTCTAAGAGGCTCAGGAATATCCTGCATCAGAAATTATTTATGTAACAGAAAAGGTGAGAATAAGTTCATGTAGCACATGTATCTTGGGTATCTGCAGTAGGGATGACTCAAGAAATAAATTAAAGCAGTCAATAAAAGAATGAGAAGAGACTGTTTATGAGATTGACGCCACTTACAAAATGAAAGAGACGAAAACTTAGAGATAAAATTGTTCCTATTCACTATTAGTTTTATGCTAGTAAATACCACAAAGTAAGGGAATGCCAACCAAAAATGAGAAATCTATCCATTAATAGAAAGGTAAGAAGTCAATTTCCACTTTAAAAAATTGTGTAGCACTCAAAAGCAACAAAACCCAAAAACCCTACAAAAATAAATGAGATAAGCGGGAGGCTTTGGAGCATTTTGTTGGAGATTTTTTGAATCCTCGTTTTCACTTTGAATTATCTCGCTGCTATTATTGCATTTCGTATGGGAATCACACAGACAGTGATGCAATGTACACAGGCTAAGCTGAGATCCTACTGATCCACGGCCTTTCTGGTAAGCATTCATTGTCATCAAAAAGAAAATTATCTAATGGCCATCAGAATAATCAGTTTCCCTAAATCATAGCAAACTCTCACCTAGAAACAAAAGCACAAGTATGCTTCACCGACAAGAGCAGTGGTACCCAGAAGGCTGCTGTTTCAGTTAACTGGTCTACCAAGCACTGCCAGAGAAGCAGAGCACGGATTGTTACTGGGACAGAGGCTGGCGAGGGTTGGATGTTGGTGAATTTCAAGTCTCTCCTCTGGTCAATTGATAACCATTACTCAATTACTCCATTACACCATCCAGGATGGATAGTTTAATTGATATCCATCATTTTATTAAAAGTAATCTAGCATATCCCATGCTTTGGATTAGAAGAATTAATATTATTAAAATAGCCAGACTCCAAAGCAATCTATGAATTTAATACAATCCCTATCAAATTATCCATGACATTTTTCACAGAGTTAGAAGAAATGATTGTAAAATTTATATGGAACCACAAAAGACGCAGAACCATCAAGCCAGTCCCGAGGAAAAAGAACAGCCCTGGGAGCATGACCCTCCCCGACTTCAGACAAGAGCACAAAGCTGCAGTCCTCAGAGCAGCGTGATGCTGGCACGAAACCAGACTTATGGATCGATGGCGCGGAATAGACAGTCCAGAAACAAACGCACACACCTAACATCAGCTAATCTTTGACAAAGGAGGCAAGAGCATACAGTAGAGAAAAGACAGATACTGTTAGCAAGTGGTGTTGGGAAAGTGGACAGCCGCATAGAAACCGATGAAGTTGGAACGCTCCTCGTATCAGACACAGAAACAGACTCAGGCGGCTCAGAGACTCAGCTGTGATGCCGCAGAAGGGAGCTCTAGCAGAACAGTCTCTGACGTGCGTCGCAGGAGTATTTTCTTAGGTCCATCTCCCAAGGCAGCTGAAAAAAATAAGGAAATGGAATCTAATCAAATGTATAACCTTTTGCATAGCAAAGGAAACAAGAAACAAAATGAAAGGGAAACCTACAGACTAGGAGAATATACTTGCAAATGATGCAACCAAGGGGGGCTTGATTTCCAGCATATACAAACAGCTCATACAACTCAACAACAAAAGCAAACCCAGTGCAAAAGTGGGCAGGAGACCTAAACAGACATTCCTCCAGAGAAAGTATGCAGATGGCCAACGGATGTGTGAAAAGATGCTCAGCGTTAGAGAAATGCAAATCAAACTCCAGTGAGGCACCACCGCTCAGCGGTCAGATCGGCTGTCATCAAACGCCTACAGATAATAAGTGCTGGGGAGAGTGTGGGGCAAAGGCAACCCCTCCTGCACTGCTGGTGGGAATATAAATTGGTGTAGCCACTATGGGAAATAGTATGGGGGTTCCTCAAAAAAATAAAAATATGTTTAAAACTTAAAAAAAAAACAGAGTTACCGTATGATCTAACAGTCCCACTCCTGGGCATATATCTGGAGAAAATTACTTTGAAAAGATAACATGTGCTCCAGTGTCCATAGCAGCACTGTTTACAATAGCCAAGATATGGAAGCAATCTAGATGCCTATCAACAGATGAATGGACAAAGATGTCTGCCACTCAGAAATAAAGAATTATGCCATTTGTAGCGGCATGGATGGACCTGGAGATTATCCTAGTAAGTAAACTAAGTCAGACACAGAAAGTCAAACATGATGTCTCTTGTTTAAAATCTAAAAAATGATACAAGTGAACTTGTTTACAAAATATCGAGAAAATTACTTTGAAAAGATAACATGTGCTCCAGTGTCCATAGCAGCACTGTTTACAATAGCCAAGATATGGAAGCAATCTAGATGCCTATCAACAGATGAATGGACAAAGATGTCTGCCACTCAGAAATAAAGAATTATGCCATTTGTAGCGGCATGGATGGACCTGGAGATTATCCTAGTAAGTAAACTAAGTCAGACACAGAAAGTCAAACATGATGTCTCTTGTTTAAAATCTAAAAAATGATACAAGTGAACTTGTTTACAAAATATCGACTCATAGACAGAAAACAAACTCATTGTTACAGAAAAAGAAAGGTCAGGGAGGGATAAATTGTTTTGGATTAGTAGATATAAGCTGCTGCTGCTAAGTCACTTCAATTGTGTCCGACTCTGTGCGACCCCATAGGCGGCAGCCCACTAAGCTCCTCTGTCCCTGGGATTCTCCAGGCAAGAACACTGGAGTGGGTTGCCATTTCCTTCTCCAACGCGTGAAAGTGAAAAGTGAAAGTGAAGTTGCTCTATGTATAAAAACACAAGGTCCTACTGTACGGCACAGGGAACTATATTCAATACTTATAATAAACTATAATGGAAAAGAATCTGAAAAGATTATATATAGCTGAACTATATATAACTGAATATATCTATAATACTGAAGATTTTATATAGATATATATATATGAATTGCTCTATGGTGCACCAGAAATTAACACTTTAAATCAAATATATTTTAATAAAACAGTAATCTACCAAAGAACTTCTAAATATCTTAAATGTTGATAAATTGAAGACTGAAAATTATAGTACGTCCAGTGCAATGCAGTATTGATCAGCTATTAAAATAACACATATGCAAACATACATGTACATATATTTAAATATTTTACAGAAATCTCATAATTAGCATGGATAGATAAGATGTAGATACTCAAGGTATAGAGAAGTATTCAAGATAACTATTAAGTAAAAAAAAATTCTAGTTACATACTGAATCATATATATATACCTTTTTAAAGGGGAAATACATATCTAAATATAATTATCTCTGGAAGGATAGACAAGAGACTGTGAACAGTGACTACCTCTGGGAGATAAGCTGTGGTGAGGGGTGTATTTGTGCTTTTCAGAGCATATACATTCATATTCTTTAAGGTTTTAGCTATGAGCATGAGTTAATTACCATAGGTAAACTAGTTAAAAACTTGAGAGAAGTTAATGGCAAGTGTCAACTACATCAAAGAAAAAAACCGAAGACAATAAAGGGAAATCATCTGTCACAAAAGTGAGGTGGAGACTTTTCAATGGAAATAAATTCATCTCGTGATTCTAAAAACAAACAGAAATAAATGCTGAGCAATACAGTAAACACATTAGTTGCCATGTGCTAACAGTACTAAGTTAACAACAAAACTGTGAAGCTAATGGTTCCCTTTCAGTCGGTTGCTTTAATTATCAAGAATCAAATATATAAGTGAAACTTTTCTCAAAGAGCCTTATGAGTCTCCCCATGAATATGCATCGGGAAGACAGAAGGCTCCTTCCCTCCTTCCTAACTCACCCAAAGTTCTGCCATCCCTGTCAACAGATGCTCAACACTGAAGGGAAATTCAGCTTCATGACCCACTTAAAATACCGACGTCTAAATGTAGACATTCCTGTCAGTGGAATAACTGCTGTGACCATACCCTTACGTGGTAAAGGCAAATTCAAAGGCATATACACATTTTTTGGAGTGCATCAAATGGTACTTTAAATGTGGCACTTGGAAGGGGTAGGATTTGGCGTGGGAGGGGCTGTCTCCTTGCTTTACCTCTTCTGGGCCAGTGCTTGCTATCGGATGCATCCACTATGCCTCTCCTTTCAGTATTTATGTTAATATCACAAGGGACTCTTGCAAGGTGGAGTTTCGTGATGACAGTGGAAGGGGCGAGATAAGCATGCCTGAGCCCACACCGGGGAATGGAAATACGGGGTCATAAATAATTAAGTAGGCATACAAACACTACTTGGTCCCGGCAGTAACCCCAAATCTTTCTCATCCAAGGACAGATGGTGTGTAGAGCCTGGTCCCATGTGGATGCTCCTTTCCCTCATGTCTTCCACTGATCCTCACCCATGCCCTTTAACTGTTATCAGTAACTGCTATTATTAATGATGATTCTTGTCACCATATACTGGTAACCTAGCGTGTGTCGAGCACTGAGCCAACCACATTGTATATATTTTCCAATCTCTTATAAGTCCAACAGGAAGGGTGGGCTCAGAGAGGACACCCAGTTGAAAACTGTAGAAGCTAGGATGGGAACCCTGGTGTTCCACTTAGGGTTCTGGGTTGCAAACACAGTAATTCTAATTCTGGCTAACATAAAGTAAAAGGGTAATTCATTGAAAGACTGTCAAAGACCTCACAACATCTGTGTGTATCTTTCCAGAAATTGTATATATGTGTGTGTGTTTCCCCTTTCATAAAAGTACAATATTATGCAGAGAAATGGGCTCAGAACTAAGTAGAGGGTCAAAGGGGAGGCTAGGAGATTCTCAAGCTCAGCCCAGGTCATGCCACTTGTTCATAATAGAAAAAGATGCAGAGACAGCGAATGGCCATCAGGGAGAATGGCTGAATAAATTATGATGGAATTAATTGAATATAATGCAGCCACTAATGAAGATGAATAATGCTCTCCCTGGTACTATGGATAGATTTTCATGAGCAATTGCTGAATAAGAAAAGCAAGTTGCAGAAAAGGACTTGTACCAGAGGTGACTGGCTGAGGCGGGAAAAGGCTGGGAGGGTGTGCTGGATGAGAGTTCATGGAATCACACAGAAAAGGCCAAGAAAAAACCTGAAAAGATACTCCACCCGTATATAGTTACATTTCTGCATGTATGTGAAGCCGTGTTTCTATAACGCATGTGATAAAGGGTTTTTAACGCTAAAGGGAGGGTCTGGTCAGGGCTCTGCAACTGCTGCTGCCAGCCTCAACATGAGCTCTCCGCATCTGAGACTTTTCTAGATTCCTGCTCCAGAAGGAGAGCATCTAAGGAAGAAAAGCATCTGCTTGGGTCTGGGCAAGTGTATCAGTCAGCTCAGCTGCGTAACAAACTCCGCAGGCTGGGTGGCTTAAACAACAGAAAACAGAATTCTGCTTCCGTTAGTTCAGAGACTGTGAGTTGACGATCGAGACTCGGCCAAGTCATCTTCTGGGAGTGCCCTCTCCTTGGCTTGCAGGTGGCCTGAAACTCAGAGTGTCCTTACACGGCCTTTCCTTAGTGTGCCGGCCGAGATTTCTTTCTCTTCCCCCCTCCCCTGCCACTCTCTATCCTCCTCCTCTCTTAACACCGCTAGTCTTATTAAATTAGAGCCCTACCCCTATGATTTCATTTAACCTTAATTACCTCCTAAAGACCGTGTGGATCACAATAAACTGTGGGAAATCCTGAGAGAGATGGGAATACCAGACCACCTGACCTGCCTCTTGAGAAATCTGTATGCAGGTCAGGAAGCAACAGTTAGAACTGGACACGGAACAACAGACTGGTTCCAAATAGGAAAAGGAGTACATCAAGGCTGTATACTGTCACCCTGCTTATTTAACTTCTATGCAGAGTACATCATGAGAAACGCTGGACTGGAAGAAAGCTGGAATCAAGTTTGCCAGGAGAAATATCAATAACCTCAGATATGCAGATGACACCACCCTTATGGCAGAAAGTGAAGAACTAAAGAGCCTCTTGATGAAAGTGAAAGAGGAGGTGAAAAAGTTGGCTTAAAGCTCAACATTCAGAAAACGAAGATCATGGCATCCGGTCCCATCACTTCATGGGAAATAGATGGGCAAAGAGAGGGAACAGTGCCAGTTTATTTTGGGGGGCTCCAAAATCACTGCAGATGGTGGCTGTAGCCATGGAATTAAAAGACGCTCACTCCTGGGAAGAAAAGGTATGACCAACCTAGATAGTATATTCAGAAGCAGAGACATTACTTTGCCAACTGAGGTCCATCTAGTCAAGGCTATGGTTTTTCCTGTGGTCATGTATGGATGTGAGGGTTGGACTGTGAAGAAGGCTGAGTGCCAAAGAATTGATGCTTTTGAACTGTGGTGTAGGAGAAGACTCTTGAGAGTCCCTTGGACTGCAAGGAGATCCAACCAGTCCATTCTGAAGGAAATCAGCCCTGGGATTTCTTTGGAAGGAATGATGCTAAAGCTGAAACTCCAGTACTTTGGCCACCTCATGCAAAGAGTTGACTCATTGGAAAAGACTCTGATGCTGGGAGGGATTGAGGGCAGGAGGAAAAGGGGACGGCCGAGGATGAGATGGCTGGATGGCATCATGGACTCGATGGACATGAGTCTGAGTGAACTCCAGGAGTTGGTGATGAACAGGGAGGCCTGGTGTGCTGCAGTTCATGGGGTCGCAAAGAGTTGGACACGACTGAGCGACTGAACTGAACTAAACTGAAAGACCGTTATCTCCAATTACAGTTACACTGGAGTTAGGATGTCAGCACATGATTTCTGTAGGCACAGAATTCAGTCAGTAATGGTAAGCCAGCTTCTTATTTTTTCTTCCATCATGGGAATCTAGATCCTGACTTCCACTTGACCTATACATACCGTGGCAGGTTCTTCAAACATGAGAAAGGGATTTGGCAGGATGGCACGAGCCACTTGACGAAAATGCAGATGTCTGATTCCAAAACCTGTGCAAACTTTTCACAGACCATTTCTGCCAAGCAATTTGGTCTCTGTTTCAATCAGGTCTATTCAGGCTTCAGCTATGGAGTCTTGAGCGAGTTTATGTCTGTTGAATTAGCCACCAAAGTTCCAATTTGCTATTGTACAAACCAAACCTAGTCTGCTTCTAGAATTAGCACCTTTGAGAAATAACACCGAAAAAGGTGTACTTATCATCATAGGGGATTGGAATGTAAAAGTAGGAAGTGAGGAGATACCTTGAGTAATAGGCGAGTATGGCCTTGGAGTACAGAATGAAGCAGGGCAAAGGCTAACAAAGTTTTGCCAAGAGAACGCACTGGTCATAGCAAACAGTCTCTTCCAACAACACAGAGAAGACTCTACACATGGACATCACCAGATGATCAACAGCAAAATCAGATTGATTATATTCTTTGCAGCCAAAGATGGAGAAGTCCTATACAGATAGTAAAAACAAGACCAGGAGCTGACTGTGGCTCTGATCATGAACTCCTTATTGCCACATTCAGACTTAGATTGAAGAAAGTAGGGAAAACCACTAGACCATTCAGATATGACCTAAATCAGACCTCTTATGATTATACAGTGAAGGTGGCAAATAGATTCAAGGGATTAGATCTGGTGAACGGAATATCTGAGGAACTATGGACGGAGGTTTGTAACATTGTACAGGAGGTGGTGACCAAAATCATCCCCAAGAAAAAGAAATGCAAAAAGTCAAAATGGTTGTCTGAGGAGGCCTTACAAATGGCTGAGAGAAGAAGAGAAGCTAAAGGCATATGAGAAAAGGAAAGATACATCCAACTGAATGCAGAGTTCCAGAGAAAAGCAAGGAGAGATAAGAAAGCCTTTTCAGCGATCAATGCAAAGAAATAGAGGAAAACAATAGAATGGGAAAGACTAGAGATCTCTTCAAAAAAATTAGAGATACCCAGGGAATATTTCATGTAAAGATGGGCTCCATAAACGACAGAAGTGGTATGGACCTAACAGAAGCAGAAGATACGAAGAAGAGGTGGCAAGAATACACAGAAGAACTGTACAAAAAAGATCTTCATGACCCAGATGATCATGATGATGTGATCACTAATCTAGAGCCAGACATCCTGGAATGTGAAGTCAAGTGGGCCTTAGAAAGCATCACTAGGAACAAAGCTAGTGGAGGTGATGGAATTCCAATTGAGCTGTTTCAAATCCTGAAAAATGATGCTGTGAAAGTGCTGCTCTCAATATGCCAGCAAATTTGGAAAACTCAGCAGTGGCCACAGGACTGGAAAAGGTCAGTTTTCATTCCAATCCCAAAGAAAGGCAATGCCAAAGAATGCTCAAACTACTGCACAATTGTGGTCATTACACCTGCTAGCAAGATATTGCTCAAAAATACTTAAAGCTAGGCTTCAACCATATGGGAACCAAGAATTCTCAGAGGTTCAAGACGGATTTACAAAAATCAGAAGAAGAACCAGAAATTGAATTGCCAACATCTGTGGGATCATAGGAAAAGCAAGAGAATTCCAGAAAAGGATCTACATCTGCCTCACTGACTACGCTAAATCCTCTGACCATGTGGATCACCATAAACTGTGCGAAATTCTTAAAGAGATGGGAATACCAGGCCATCTTACATGTCTCCTGAGAAATCTGTATGCAGGTCAAGAAGCAACAACTAGAACTGGACATGGAACAACCAGAACAGGCTGGTTCCAGATTGGTAAAGGAGGACGTCAGGCTGTATATTTTCACCCTGTGTATTTAACTTCTATGCAGTGTGCCATACTAAATGCTGGGCTGGCTGAAGCACAAGATGGAATCCAGGTTGCTGGGGAGAATATCAACCACCCCAGATATGCAGATGATACCATTCAAATGGCAGAAAGCAAAGAGGCACCAGTAAGCCTCTTGATGAAAGTGACAGAGGAGAGGGGAAAAGCTGGCTTAAAACTCAAGATTCAAAAAACCAAGATCATGGCATCCGGTTCCATCACTTTGTGGCAAATGTTGGTTTAGTCACTAAGTCATCTCTGACTCCTGCAACCCCATGGACTATAGCCCTAAAGGGAATTAACCCTAAATACTCATGGGGGGACTGATGTGAAGCTGAATCTCCAGTAGTCTGGCCACCTAATGCGAAGAGCTGACTCACTGGAAAAGACCCTGCTGCTGGGAAAGACTGCAGTCAAGACGAGAAGGGGATGACAGAGGATGAGATGCTTAGATAACAGCACTGACTCAGTGGACATGAATTTGAGCAAACTCTGGGAGACAGCGGAGATCTGAGGAGCCTGGCATGCTGCAGCCCATGGGGGTTGCAAAGAGTCGGGTGAGATTTATCAACTAAAGAACAACAACGTCATCTACGCTGCAGTTGCTTTTAGGCCTTGGGATTGAAGGAGAGGCGTTTGCGAGATATCTTTTATATTTCTATGCTTTTTCTCTTTGCTTACTGTGATAGTGGGAAGGATTATTCAGACCACCCTGCCTTTCTGGAGAAAATATTAATTCATACTTTAAACTTCTTATTCTGGTCAGGACTTATTTTTCTTATCTCACACATCAAATGCCTCCTAGCTAGTCATGTGAATTTTTGCTATTTAATTATTTCATATCCACCTCAATGGATTAAGTTGCTATACCTAGAAATTACAGTTTTTTAGGACCCCTTGGTAAGCCGGAAATCCAAAATGAGTCCTCAGTGTCTAGTCCAAACATAATTTCTACGAGGCTAAGACTCATGCAGTCATTACGCATGATAAAAATTATTGAATCTTGAAGGTCTATTGGACATATGCAGCAGATGGCACCTCATGGATCTGTGTGAGTGTGTGTGTGTGTGTGTGTGTGTGTGTGTGTGTTAGTCACTCAGTCGTGTCCAACTCTTTGTGACCCCATGGACTGTAGTCCATCAGGCCTCTCTGTCCATGGAGTTCTCCAGGCAAGAACGCTAGAGTGGGCAGCCATTCCCTTCTTCAGGGATACTAAAATTCAAAACTATATTTAGCAAAATGCCTCTGAAAAAAATAAGCCAGAAAAATGCAAAGAAATATAAATGCTAGGCTACCATTTGTGTAGAAAACAAGGGAAATAAGACAGCACTTACGCATCTACTTATCTCCACAAAAATGAGCATCAGTTCAGGTCAGTCGCTCAGTCGTGTCTGACTCTTTGCAACCCCATGAATCACAGCGTGCCAGGCCTCCCTGTCCATCACCAACTCCCAGAGTTCACTCAGACTCATGCATAGGTATGTATTATTGATTGAACTGTGTCCCCTTAAAATTCATATACTGCAGTACTAACCCCCAGTATCTAAGAATGTAACTGTATTTGGAGATAAGACCTTTAAGGAAGTAACTGAGTTAAAATGAGACCACCAGGGTGGACCCTAACCCAGAATGGAATTATAAATCCATTCAGATAAATGGCAGTGCTTTAGTGGAGGAAATGATCTTGGTATACAGCTTGACCTAAAATCAAAGGACCTGCACACCACTCCAGACTGAGCACTTCACTACCAAAAGCACGAATATCACACGGCTTGCAGAATAACCATCAGAGCTGAGCCATCTGATTAAGAACAAATACCATCGTTCTTCAGATTAGTAGAAATGCACTGTTTATAATATCCGTCACAACGTGGTGAGGTTAAACCCACCGCCCACGCTTTGCTCCTTTCGGGGGCTCGGGCTGGTGCTGCGCTGAGACGGAGCGGTGGCAAGCGTTGGGCAAAGGCTCATCACAGGCAGTCACGGAGGGTGAATCACAGCGGTGTCCAGTGACTGTGGGCCACACGGAGTGCCGGCTGACTGCAGGGGTGCTGAGGGAGCGCGGCCCCTCTGAGGCATGAGGAAGGCAGTGGGCTGGTCATCTGAGCAGAGAAGGACCTGCAGGGCTGCTGAGAGCTGGCTTTCCTGAGGGCTCTGTCGGAAGGCTGTCGGGTCAGCGGGCTGATGAAGAGCTATGAACTAGGGCACGGCAAGGGCCTGCCTGCGGGAGCCGGGGCTCCAGCCCCGTGCTTGCAGTTGTGAGACCCCGCTTGTGTTTTGCTGGTGTCCTTGTCGTGTGTTGTAAGATGCAGGGATTTCTTCGGGCTGGTGTAGAGTAGCAGCTGGGCTTCCCTGGGGGCTCAGTGGTAAAGAATCTGCCCGCCAGGGCAGAGGACGCGGGTGCGATCCCGGGTCAGGAAGATCCCTGGGGAAGGGCACGGCAGCCCGCTCCAGTGTTCTGGCCTGGAGAATCCCGTGGGTGGAGGAGCCTCAGGGCCACGGTGCACTGGGCCACAAAGAGCCGGATAAGACTTAGCGACTGGACAACAGCAAATACCAGCCTGCTGTCCGTAAGAGGAGGGTGTTAGGACACGCAGAGAGGCCGGAAGCTCCGGCTGTCCGTACACAGCAGCAGACGGGCAGGCGAGCCTGGAGGCCTCGGAGGAAGGCAGCGTCGCCGGCTCCTAGGTCTTGGACTGCCAGCCTCCAGAACTGTGGGAAGAGACTCCTGTGATTTAAGCCAAACAGCCCGTGGTGTCTTGTTATGGCAGCTGTCCCAGACTAAAGCCGAGGGATGAACCAGAGAACGGTGGACCTGGTTACTTACAACGCGGACAGTAAGTAGGGTAGGGGAGAGACAAAGGCGCGCCACGCCCCTCATTATACCTTTCAGCACAGGTCTGACTTTTGGAAGCATGCTGCTGCTGCTGCTGCTGCTGCTGCTGCTGCTGAGTCCCGCCAGTCGAGTCCGACTCTGCGCGACCCCACAGACGGCAGCCCACCAGGCTGCGCCGTCCCTGGGATTCTCCAGGCAAGGACACTGAAGTGGGTTGCCATTTAGTGTCTACAAATTGAAAAAAAAATTATCTAACCAAGATGAAAAGGGGGAAAATACTATAATGGAAAACCCCCTGCCGTAAACAAACGTATATCATAACTACACTGAAGCGGGGAAAAGTTCTCATCACTAACATCCCTTAGTGCAAGGATCAAGGGCTTCGTAGAGAAAGGGCTGTTTACAGGGCAGAAGAGGTGCAAGATGAACCGATAATATTTTGTCATGCCAGAAGTAAAGGAAGTGATTTTAAAAATAAGAGAGATCAGTTTGAAGGTGGTAACACCAGCCAAACGTGGTACAGTTTTTGTGCCAAAATAACTGAGTACAGTGATGAATTATAAACCAACTATAAGACAGAAATACATGTGTTCATACTGACAGTATGTGGATAAATCTAGGGGACAAGGAGGGCTCTTGCTTATGGTAGAGCACTGGGTATAGAGCAGCAAGCATGGAGGGGAGCTACTACTACCAAGTCGCTTCAGGCGTGTCCAACTCTGTGTGACCCCACAGACAGCAGCCCACCAGGCTCCCCCGTCCCTGGGATTCTGCAGGCAAGAACACTGGAGTGGGGTGCCATTTCCTTCTCCAGTGCATGAAAATGAAAAGGGAAAGTGAAGTTGATCAGTCGTGTCCGACTCTTAGCGACCCCATGGACTGCAGCCCACCAGGCTCCTCCATCCATGGGATTTCCCAGGCAAGAGTACTGGAGTGGGGTGCCACTGCCTTCTCTGGGAGGGGAACAAAAGCTGGATGAATATTAATCCCCAAAGATGGTCCCAGGATAGAGTCACCAGTAGATGCTGAATATAGCGGTAATTTTGAAGGGGAGCAGGATATTTGCATGGTCTTCAAGAAATCCTCATAGGTTGCTTAATAGTTACAAGGTAAAAACTAATGACTGTCTAGTAACACATATATATGGAATTCAGAAAGATGGAAATGATAACCCTGTATGCGAGACAGCAAAAGAGACACATGTATAAAACAGTCTTTTGGACTCTGTGGGAGAGGGTGAGGGTGGGATGATTTGGGAGAATGGCATTGAAACATGTATAATATCATATGTGAAACGAATCACCAGTCCAGGTTCCATGCATGAGACAGGGTGCTCGAGGCTGGTGCACTGGGACGACCCAGAGGGATGATATGGGGAGGGAGGTGGGAGGGGGGCTCAGGATGGGGAGCACGTGTACACCATGGTGGATACATGTCACTGTATGGCAAAACCAATACAATATTGTACAGCAATTAGCCTCCAATCAAAATAAATACATTTATATTTTAAAAAAAATACAACGCCTTTTCCACATAATCAAAATTAACATCACCAGTGAAGGGCAAATAGACATTATACCCCTCTAGATAGAATCCATTGAAAAGGATACAACATTGCTTATGTGATATCCTGGTCAATAATATATAACCTCAATCAAATCAGAGGAAATAGCAGACAACCCTAAATGAGAGATATTGCTGTGTATTCTTATATACTTCAAAAAAGATCAATAACATGAAAGAGGAAGCCTGTTTCAACATTCAGTTGAAAGGCTGATACATAAGGGCAATATTGGGTTCTCTACTGGATCACATGCTGGAGGGGAAAAAATGCTATGAAGATGTTATTCTGTTAATAGGTAAAATTGACATATGGATGGTAAATTTTTTCAAATGTTGTTTCATTGTATATTTACTGATTGGAAACTATTGTGGTTATTTATGTAAAAGAATGTCCCTAATATTGTGAAGCATATTAATATGCTGAAGTGATAAAGAAGGTGATGGTTACATGTTACCCTCGAGTTGGTGATGAAAATATTTTGTATATACATACGTATACTTTGCCGACTAAGGTCCATCTAGTCAAGGCTATGATTTTTCCTGCGGTCATGTATGGATGTGAGAGTTGGTCTGTGAAGAAGGCTGAGTGCCAAAGAATTGATGCTTTTGAACTGTGTGTTGGAGAAGACTCTTGAGAGTCCCTTGGACTGCAAGGAGATCCAACCAGTCCATTCTGAAGGAGATCAGCCCTGGGATTTGTTTGGAAGGAATGATGCTAAAGCTGAAACTCCAGTACTTTGGCCACCTCATGCGAAGAGTTGACTCATTGGAAAAGACTCTGATGCTGGGAGGGATTGGGGGCAGGAGGAGAAGGGGACGACAGAGGATGAGATGGCTGGATGGCATCACTGACTCGATGGATGTGAGTCTGAGTGAACTCCAGGAGTTGGTGATGAACAAGGAGGCCTGGTGTGCTACAATTCATGGGGTCGCAAAGAGTTGGAAACGACTGAGCGACTGAACTGAACTGACACACATACGTACATATATATGTATATTCACAAGATGGATGGGTGGGTAGAGGGATAGGTAGGAAGCAAAAACACATTCCTAGAGTAAAATGTTAGCAGCGGGTGAATTTGAGTAAAGGGAATGTTGGGTTTTTTCTGTAATATTCTTATATCTTTGTATAAGTTTAAATTATTTCCACATAAAATGAGTAGGTTTTTTTTGTTTGTTTGCTGGGACTTGTATATGTTTGTTATACATTTGAGAAAGATACTTTAAGTAAAGGGTTTTTTCATCTGAAAAGGGATTTCCTGTTTAAGAAGTGGTCTGAGTAAACTGTTTTGTCTTTTAGAGGACACTGATCTTAGAGAAGATGGCAGTAAGCAGGAAAGCAGCTAAAGAAGCTGAGTATGAGCACTATTTTGATCCAGGAGGAGACATTTTTTTCCTTCAGTTCAGTCACACAGTAAGTTGTGTCTGACTCTTGCCACCCCATGGACCATAGCCCACCAGGCTCCTCTGTCTATGGGATTTTCCAGAAGAATACTAGAGTGGGTTGCCATTTCCTTCTCCATGGAATCTTCCCAGTCCAGAAACTGAACCTATGTCTCCTGCATTAGCAGGCAGATTCTTTACCACTGAGCTACCAGGGAAACCCAGAAACTTTCAGTTAATTGTTGTGGGGAAGGACAAAGGTGCAGGTAAGCTAGAGCCAGAATACTTCATTGATTAGTATTTCTTAAAAAGAAACAAAAAACTTTGAGATATTATTGACATACAATAAACATGTTTAAGGAGTACAATTTGATATTTTAACATTTATATACGATTGTGACATCATTATCACAATTAAGATAATGAACATATCCATCACCCTGAAACTTTCCTTGGGTCCGTTTGCAATCTTTCTCTCCCACCTCTCTTCACTAGCTCACCAGCTCAGTTCCCCAGGCAATCTCTGATCTACTTCTGTCTCTGCAGATTAGTGTGCATTTTGTATAATTTCATATAATTGGAATCACACAGTATGTACTCTTTTTTAGTCTGGTCTGGCTTCTTTGACATTCATCCATGTTGTTACACGTATCAGTAGTTTATTCCTTTTATTTCTAAGTTGTTGCTTAGCAGTGGCTAAGTTGTGTCAGACTCTTTGTGACCCCATGAACTGCAGCACACCAAGCCTCCCTGTTCTTCACTATCTCCCAGAGTTTGCTCAAATTCATGTGCACTGAATCAATGATGCTATCCAACCCTCTCATCCTGTGTTGCTCCCTTCTCCCCCTGCCCTCAATCTTTCCCAGCATCAGGGTCTTTTCCAATGAATCAGCTCTTTGCATCAGTGGAAACAGCACAAATGTCTATCAACAAGTGAATGGAAAGAAAAGCTATATATCTTCACCATAATCCGTTTACCTGTTGATAGACAACTGTGTTGTTTCCAGTTTTGTCCACTATAAATAGAGCTGTGAATATTTGTGTACAAGGCTTTGTGTAGATTTAAGTGTTCATTTCTCTTAGATAAATATATAGCAGGGTAATGACGAATTCATATGGTAGATGTAGTTTTAACTTTGTAAGAAATGACTGAACTGTTTTCCAAACTGGTTGTACCATGTTGCATTCCATGTGAGGATGTGAGAGTTCTAGCTGTTTCTTATGCTGTCCAATACTGCTTATGGTCAGTCTTTCCCATTTTAGCCATATGTGACTTGCAAATCTTTTTTCCAGGCCCATAATTTATATCAGCTCTTTGCATCAGTGGAAACAGCACAAATGTCTATCAACAAGTGAATGGAAAGAAAAGCTATATATCTTCACCATAATCCGTTTACCTGTTGATAGACAACTGTGTTGTTTCCAGTTTTGTCCACTATAAATAGAGCTGTGAATATTTGTGTACAAGGCTTTGTGTAGATTTAAGTGTTCATTTCTCTTAGATAAATATATAGCAGGGTAATGACGAATTCATATGGTAGATGTAGTTTTAACTTTGTAAGAAACGACTGAACTGTTTTCCAAACTGGTTGTACCATGTTGCATTCCATGTGAGGATGTGAGAGTTCTAGCTGTTTCTTATGCTGTCCAATACTGCTTATGGTCAGTCTTTCCCATTTTAGCCATATGTGACTTGCAAATCTTTTTTCCAGGCCCATAATTTATTTTTTCATTCTCTTAGCAGAATCTTCTGAAGAGCAGAAAGACACATGTAGCTGGATCTTGTTTCTCTTTTTGTATTTGCTTTTAATCCCGTCAGATAATCTCTGTCTTTTGATTGGAATGTTTAATCCATTCATATTTAATGTAATTACTACGCGGTTTAATTTATAGCTCCCATTTTGCTACTTGGTTTCTATGTCTCATAGCCTTTTTGTTCCCATTTCTTCTTTACTTCATTCTTTTGTATGTGGCCCCATAGACTGTAGCCCGCCAGGCTCCTCTGCCCATGGGATTTTCCAGGTAATAATACTGCAGTGGGTTGTCAGTTCCTTCTCTAGGGGATCTCCCTACCCAGGGATCAAACCTGGGTCTCCTGCACTGCAGGCAGATTCTTTACCAACTGAGCTACCAGGGAGCAATCAGATATTTCCTAGTATATCATATTAATTCCTTTGTTTGTTTTAAACTATTTCTGAATTACTTTCTTAGTGGTTTCTCTGAGGATTACAATGCATATTTTAATTTATTATAATATACTTCAGATTAATATTAACTTAATTTCATTAAAACAGAAAAAAATTTCTCCAGTATAGCTCCATTCCTTTCTCCTTTCTTTGTTTGATCGTCAGCATATAATTTCATCTGTATCTGTTACAGATTCAACAATATAGCTTTGTAAGTATTGCTTTTTACAATCTTTTAAAGAAGTTAACAGAAGAAAAAAATGTATGCATAAACTCTTCTATATTAACCTGTATACTTATCATGTAGTTATTCTTCATTTCTTCCCCTGGATTGGAATTACTATTTGGAGTCATTTCCTTGCTCCAATATCCTCCATTTCTTATCCCCTCCATTGTGCTTTAATGTCATATGTCACATAGCTATATGTTGTAAGCTCAATAATATAATATTACAATTGTTGTTTGTGTAACTGTCTTTTTAATAAGTTAATAAGAGAAAAAGGTCTTTGTACTTTTATAATTACCTTTACTAGCTTTCTTTATTCCTTTGTGTGGATTTGCATTACAGTTATTATTTCCTTTCAGCCCGAAGAACTTCCTTTGGTATTTCTTGAGCAAAGATTTTGCTGCATTTTGTTTGAAATAAAGCCAGCCTCTCTGCCACATCCTGGTAGAACTACCACACAGTGGAACTGGGTGGAAAGAGGAGGAAGGCGGTAGCCCTAGGCTAAAATTCCACAGACTCCCACTGCTCCTTTCAAGGTTCAGTAGTTTTATTGAATAACTTCTCAATCTGTTGTCTGCCTTTGGTCAGTTCCTAGAGACCTGAAATGATTATTTGTGACCATTTTTCTAGTTTTATTTTGCTTTTGGGGGGAGAGGATTTGCTGAGATCCTCATTCAAACATTTAGGAGTCTAAAGCTACTATCTAGCTGTATTTTTTTTTTTTTTTTGTCCTATCAGTTTTGGTTCTCTTTTTCCTCTTTATATGCCATCTTTTGGATTAAATAGTTGTTTTTTAAAATTCCATGTTATCTGCTTTGTTGGTTTATTAGTTATAGCTCTTTATTGCATTGTTTTAGCATTTGCTTCAGGGTTTTGTGTATATATCTGACTTTTCACAGTCCATCTTTAAATGGTATTATACTGCACCCCATTTGCCACAGGAAGTTTACAAGAATATGCTTCTATTTCTCTCCTTCTGGCCTTTGTGCTATTGTTGTATATTTCACATCTGCATGACTTTGCTATTTTTTATTTTAGTGGATTATCTTTTTAAAAAATTAAAATGATATTTAAAAAAACTTAATGCTTATACTTGTAGTTACCATTTCTGGTACTCTTCATTTCCTTGTGTATTTCCATTTTGTATCATTTCCCTTCTGCCCGAAGGACTTCATTAACATTTCTTGCTATTCAGATCTGCTGGTGATGAACTGATCCAGCTTTTGTGTATAGATGTATGTATTGCCTTTATTTTAAAAGACATTTTTGCTGGGTAGAGATTCTGGATTGAGGCTTTTTCCTCCTTTCCCCCTAGTATATTAAAGATGTTGCTTCATTGTCTTATTTCCACCAAGAAACCTGCCTTCATTCTATCTTTGTTCCTCTGTGTGATATGCCTTTTCCTGTTTCTAATTTAAGATTTCTTATCACTTGTGTTAAGTGATTTGGTTATGATATGCAGTTGTATAGTTTTATGCTTCTCGAGCTTGGGTTTGTTGAGCTTCTTCTACCTATGAGTTTATTGTTTTCATCAAAATTCAAGAAGATTCTAATTTCTGTTGCTTCAAATATTTTTCCTTCTCTGCTCTTTTCTCTTCTTTGAAAGTGAAAGTGTTAGTCACTCAGTCACGTCCAACTCTTTGTAACTCCATGGACTGTAGCCCTCCAGGCTCCTGTGTCCATGTAATTCTCCAGGCAAGAACACTGGAGTGGATAGCCATTCCCTTCTCCAGGGGATCTTTCCAACCCAGGGACTGAAATGGAGTCTCTTGCACTGCAGGCAGTCTTTACCATCTGGGACATCAGGGAAGCCTTCTCCTTTAGAGACTCCAATGATAGAAAAATTAAGTTAGTTGCAGTTGTATTTTTACCTTTGATGCTGTCGTTTTCAACCCTAGAAGTTTGACTTGTATTCGTTTTTTATGTCTTCCATGTTTCTATTTAACATATTCAACCTTTTTCTATCTTCTTTACATGGAATACCGTAACAATTGTTTTAATATCCTTGTCTACTAATTCTATCACTGATGTCATTTCTCCATCAGTTTCAGTGGATTGAACTGTACCTTTCAGCTTCTTTGTATACTTGGCAATTTTTAAATTATTTATTCCTAAAAATATTCCTGTGCTTTGATCTGGAACCCAGTTAAATTATTTGGAGACAGTTTGATATTTTTGGCTCTTGCTTTTAAGCTGCGCTAGGTGGAAAAAGAAATGTGCTTAGTCCAGGGTTGATAACCCCACTTCTGAGGCAAGACCCTTCATAGTGCTGTTACTCCATGAATTATGAAGTTTTCCACTGTAACTGTTGGGAACACGCACTAGTTTCTGCCCTCCACGATCTTTAGGCACTATTCTCTCTAACCCTTGCCTTGAGCAGTTTCCTCATATGGATACATTCATTGATCAGTTCTTGTTTAGATATTCAAGTGGGACCTTCTGGAGAGCTTCAGAGCTCTCTTTTTGTGCAGCTCTCTTCTCTACAACACTCCTCTCTGATTGTCTCTTAGTTACCTTGGCAACCCAAGACTCCCTGCCTGTCTCCTAAAATCAGGGAGTCCACTGTCCTCTGTAGATTCCCAGTTCTGGGCTGTGGCCTGCAAACTTTCTCCAAGCAGAAATCTGGGGGCAGTTACAGAACTCATCTCAGGGGAGGAGACAGAGAGGGCGTGGCAAACGGAGAGAGCAGCGTGGAATATATACTTATTTTGTCCAAAATGGCGGGAATTTGCTGTATGGCTCAGGGAACTCAAGCCAGGGCTCTGTGACAACCCAGAGCGGTGGGATAGGGTGGGAGGGAGGTTCAAGAGGAAAGGTACACGTGTATACCTATAGCTGATTCATGCTGATGTATGGTGGAAACCAACACAATATTGTAAAGCAATTATCCTTCAATTAAAAATAATTTTTTAAAGTTTATTGAGAAAAATTAAACTGAAATATCACACAGAAATAAACATCCAACTAATATAGAATGGCCTTTATTTTTTGTAAGAAATCATCTCATTAGTTCTTTATCTCTCAGCAATCTATTTTCTTTTCTTTTTTTAAATTATTTTTTGTTTTTAAACTTTTCATTTTGTATTGCGGTATAGCCACTTAACAATGTTGTGATAGTTTCAGGTGGACAGTGAAGAGACTCAGCCATACATACACATGTATCCATTCTTCAGACTCCCGTCCCCTCCAGGCTACCCCATAACACTGAGCTGAGTTCCACGTGCTATACAGTAGGTCCTTGTTGGTTACGCATTTTAAATATAGCAGTTGTACATGTCCATCCCAAACTCCCTAATCCTCCCACCTCATCCTTCTCCCCAGTAACCGCAAGTACTTTCTCTAAGTCTGTGAGTTTCTTTCTGGTTTGTAAGTAAGCTCATTTGTATCATTTATATTTTAGGAATCTCTTTTCTTAATGATTCAATATACAACATCTTAAAAGTCATTGCTTCTAATAGTTTGTCTTGCCTTTTTAGCTGTTCTGGTGGAAAAGTAAATCTGTTGCTTCATCTTGGTCAGAAGCAGAAGTCTGATTAATATTTTTTTTGAAAGGACTCATTACAACACTTTATTCAACATCCACTATGCACCAGGAACTCTGCCTACTATGTTTATGATCCCATGAGGTTGTTATTGATTTTTTTTTTGGAGAGGGCAAAAGGGATGAAATTTGCGGGGGAGGTAGAACACAAAAGCAATGACATGATCACCCCTTCTCCCCCCAACAAAGGAACTCATAACCTAGACATGATACATTCACGGTTCAGCATTAAGACAAGTAACACTACAAAGGAGAAGATAAGGACCCAGAAACATTTATTCAACAAATACACACTGAGGATCTATTCCAGGTGCTGTGAAGCTGATTGGTGAACCAGACGGATAAAATCTTTCCCCTCATGAAGCTTACTTTTTAGTGGAAGATTAAAAAGCGTAAAGGGATAGAAAATGACTGGTATGCTATTTTGAAAGGGAAAGGCTTTCTGAAGCAGGACTGTTGGAGTAGAGACCTGAATTCAATGAAGCAAGCAGTAAGAATAAGTGGCCTGTAAGTTAATTTCAAAGGAGGATGTCCCTCTTTTGTTTCAAAGGAGGATGTCCCTCTTTCAACTGGGGTGACCAAGGAAAGCTCATGAAGGTTACATCTGAGTTTTCACAGGATGTTCATTGAAGAATGACTCGTTGCTAGTGGGGGGTAAGGATAAGAAAGCAAAAGGTGTTTCTGTAGGACTGAGAAAAAAGATGCTTGCCCGAAACTAAGTAAGTGCTCCGGGACTGCAGGTAAGGAGCAAAGCAGTCTTAGGGCCCCAATTCAGAAGGCTTGCATGGGCACGCTAGAGGGATTTCAGTCTTTGTTTTTCTGATATTTGCAAGAAGTGAGGCAATTGAAGTTTTAGGATGACCACTCAGGCCTAAGATACAGCATACATTAAGGATGGAACAACAGGCGGAAGCCAGCCCAGCAGTGGCTGTGCGGGAAGATGCATTGGACCTGGAGGGGGAAGATGGCATCACAGTTCAGAGGAAGAAACAGCAGTTCCTGGACACTCAGTGGGACGCTGGGCAGCCAGGGGTGCAGGGTCCACGAGGCCACCGGTGTCCAAACTCACTTTAAATTATAAGCATACACTCAGGGACCACAGAGGGAGGTGGTGCAAAGTAAAGACCCAACTTGAAATATCAGACTGTCGGTTTTATTTTTTTGCTGTGCCTTTTCTTAAGCCACAGAAAGGACGGTAATGCCCATGGTTCCTGTGCTGTAACAGAGTTGATTTTCAAGTGAACAGCTCTAACCCAGCCTCTTTGAAACCCCTAAATGTCCCACTTTCCTTGCTAACTAAAGGCATTGCATTAAAAAACAACAACACCATTTTGAGAAAGTCTTTTTAGTTTTCCCATCAGGACAAAGATTTCTGAAAAGACAGAGGCGAGTTCCTTTAGACATCACCGAAAGCAAACGACGCTCGAGGGACAGTCGCAAATGAACTAAAGGAAGCTGTAGCCAAACGGAATGTGACAAACAACTGTCATATTCCAAACAGTCAGTCAGAAGCTGGAACAACCTGAATGTAACAGAAGTCTATTATGATGAAAATAATGATCTCGGGACAAGGGATACTTAATGATTTGGAAATTTAAGTGCAAAATAAATATTCATCCATGTCCAATGGTAACTTTCAAGCTCTGTTTCATATGGCTAACAGAGTTACCTGAAACGGTGGGGGCACTTTTAAAGTGAAAGGGGAAACAAATAATTCATCTTCATTTTAATTTCAATACAATTGCAGAATGCACTGCTACGCTAAAAATGAGAATGATACACTGAGGGGTATCTTTTTTACATTCCAGAGTATCTCACTGTTTTGGGCAGAATGGTTCTCTTACTGGAATTGTTCACAAAGCAACCTATTATATGGCGAGAGGTACCCTCCGGGCACCATTGAAATTAATATGAAAGGAACAATCAAGAATGCCAAGTGCAGTGCATAAAATGCAGGTAGGTGGTGGAAGACAGATAAGCAGCCTAGGAGGTTTAAGTTGCGGAATCTGAAGCTGCAGAGAGATGTGTTATACAATTTACATTACAACCAGTCACGATTTCAGAATGGGCAATGAAAAGCTCATATAGTTAAGTCCATAAAAAACACACACACACACACAAAGCTTCATAACACAAGGGAACTAAATGATGGGTAATAGACAAAGAAGATAATCAGAGAGCAGGGGGAGAAAGCTGGACTCGCTTTCACAAAATTCCTCTGGTTTTGGCAACTTAGCCCCCACATCACAGGTAGCACTGTCTCTACAGTGGGATTATTTTAAAAGAGGCTTTCTCAACCTTGGAACTGGTGACATTTGGGGCCAGAGGATTCTCTGTTGTGTGGGCTGTGCTATGCATCTGGCCTTTGTCCATTAGTTGTTGATAGCACCTGCTTCCTCGGTTATGACAACCACAAATGTCTCCAGACATTGCCCAAGTCCCCCTGGGGGAGAACTGCCCCCATTTGAGAACCACTATCTTAGAGAATACAACAGTATGAACTCCAGTGAGCTGTTTCCACCAGAATCATATGCACTTCATCCTTTAAAGAGCATTATTTACAAACAAATGCCAACTTTGATCAAAAAGCCCTATTACACACCAAATTAATCTGGAGGGCAACAGTAGTTTAAAATAACCAAGTTCCATGCAGTCTAAAAAGTCTCTTTGCTGCTTTCTCCCTCAATCTATCTTAAACAACAACAACAACAAAAACTGGGAAAGCGCTTAGTTTCCTATCCATTTGTGCAGTGAGCAATATTTTCTGGTCACAAAATTAAACCACAGACAGCACCCTCCTAGGATATAGCAGCTAAATAGTAGTTCAACACTCTTTCCACTTGATGAGATAGAAAGAGAAATCCAGGTATAATCTGTCAATGAGAGACTGAGGGAGAGAGGTTTGCTTTTACCTTGAGACACTGAAGCAGCAGCAACAGCTTCATGGTCATCAGGCTATTAGAGAAAGGAAGGAGTCATTTTGATTTTTCCTTGAAGGTTACTTTTTAAAAACTGCATGCTGCCTGCATGGTTAATCCTGTAAGTTAAACTAGTTTCTGCTGGATCTTTTCCTAACCTAGAAATGGGGCTAGATTTTAACTCTATAAAGGTGGGGACCATGTCTTGTGTGCCTCGCTCACCACTGCATCCATAACACTTAGCCGAGTGCCTGGCCCACGCAAGGACACAACACATGTTTCTTGAATGAATGAATGAGGACAGAAATGCCGAATTGCAAGCTAATAGATTAGGATGCCAGCTCTTGTGAAGTGAAGTCGCTCAGTCGTGTCCAACTCTTTGTGACCCCGTGGACTGTAACCTACTAGGCTTCTCTGTCCATGGGATTCTCCAGGCAAGAATACTGGAGCGGGTTGCCGTTTCCTTCTCCAGGGCATCTTCCCGACCCAGGGATCGAACCTGGGTCTTCCGCATTGGAGGCAGACGCTTTAACCTCTGAGCCACCACGGAAGCCCCAGCTCCTTATAGGGATCTTTTCTTATTTCTGTACCACAGTTCTGTGATGGTTGGTGCACAGTAGGTGGTCAAGGGATGTCTGTGGAACTCATCTGATGTCAGGTGCCTACCTTTATCTTTAGGGCAGCAAAGCCCATCAGGGTAGCTCAGACTCGAGGCAGGTGGGCTACCTGGACCTGGCGGCCACGATCATGCACTGGGTTCTGTTCAAGTTCAATACAAAGACATATTCCACCACGAGGAGACAAATCAAGACAGCTGTATGGAAAGACTTCGGTACATGCTTTGCAAAATGGCCCTGTCACCCCTCTGAGAGACGAGGCAGATCTGGTCTCTCAGTATCATGGTCACCCCACTGGAGAATTTTCTCAAGGCCCACAACAGCCACCCATAGGGGACGGGCCATCGTCTCGGTGCTGCGTCTAGGCAGAGGCTGGGAACATACTGTGCAAATTATATCATCACAGGCATCAGGGAGTTTATCCTCATCTTGAAAAGCATTATCTCTCATGTTGAAACTTTAACAACTCATCTAGAATAAAAACATTTCAAGTGTGCCAAAAGGCAGAGCTGCTGGAGGTGTAAGATGTGGCTTGCGGGGAAGGTACGAGATTCTCTCGAAGCACAGAGGGCCGGGTGAGTAGCACTGGGTACCTGAGAGGCTGCTGGAACACACTGCCCTGAAGTTACTATGAAAGGTAATGACAGGCAATAATACCCCTTAAAAATCCAGCGAAAGAATAAGATAGTAGATTATGGTGGCTCAGAGGTTAAAGCGTCTGCCTGGAATGCAGGAGACCCAGGTTCGATCCCTGGGTTGGGAAGATCCCCTGGAGAAGGAAATGGCAATCTACTCCAGTACTCTTGCCTGGAGAATCCCATGGAGGGAGGAGCCTGGCAGGCTACAGTCCATGGGGTCGCAAAGAGTTGGACACGACTGACAGACTTCACTTTTCACTTTCACTTTTCACTTCAAAACCCAAGCATGAGTAGATTAGCCCAGACACTGCACAACATAAACATACACAATTATCCAATTTTACCAAAAACTTGCAGGGAAACTAGGCCAAGCAAACAACTGAAATCAAACAGAAGCAAGGTGTGTTTATGTAATTCAGAAGCTCAAAAAAATCAAGAAATGCATTGCAAAGATTTTTCAAGAAAAAATTAATTAAACTTTCATTCAGATGAAAAAAGAAGACAGTTCAGTTCAGTTCAGTCGCTCAGATGAGTCCGACTCTTTGTGACCCCATGAATCACAGCAAGCCAGGCCTCCCTGTCCATCACCAACTCCCAGAGTTCACTCAGACTCATGTCCATTGAGTCGGTGATGCCATCCAGCCATCTCACCCTCTGCCGTCCCCTTCTCCTCCTGCCCCCAACCCCTCCCAGCATCAGAGTCTTTTCCAATGAGTCAGCTCTTCACATGAGGTGGCCAAAGTACTGGAGTTTCAGCTTTAGCATCAGTCCTTCCAAAGAAATCCCAGGGCTGATCTCCCTTAGAATGGACTGGTTGGATCTCCTTGCAGTCCAAGGGATTCTCAAGAGTCTTCTCCAACACCACAGTTCAAAAGCATCAATTCTTCGGCACTCAGCTTTCTTCACAGTCCAACTCTCACATCCATACATGACCACTGGAAAAACCATAGCCTTGACTAGACAGACCTTAGTCGGCAAAGTAATGTCTCTGCTTTTTAATATGCTATCTAGCTTGGTCATAACTTTCCTTCCAAGGAGTAACCATTTTTTAATTTCATGGCTGCAATCACCATATGCAGTGATTTTGGAGCCCCCCAAAATAAAGTCTGACAGTTTCCACTGTTTCCCCATCTATTTCCCACGAAGTGATGGGACCAGATGCCATGATCTTCGTTTTCTGAATGTTTTTTCACTCTCTCGAAGAACACAGTGCTTCTCTATTTTTCACCCCCAACCAGTGTAATTAGGGGATGTCATATCTTGTGTGAAATTCCAGGACACAAGCATCAAACACAACACACGTTTCTACAATTTGAGTTAAGTGTGGTTATACAACACATGTGGCAGACCTCTTGAACTGATTGCATAAAATGTTTTCAGTTATAGAAAGATCCATGACTCACAGAGACCATAAATGAAATACGATGTAGGTAGTAATTATGTGAATTGCATTCTTGAGTCTTTAAAGATAAATTAAGCAACAATGAGAATTTGATAGCTAATGCTGCGATTAGTTACAGGTATAATGCGGTGACCTATATAACTTACTATTTTTAAAAAGTCTAAAATTTACACAGGTTAATAGCATAAACGATTCTTCACAGTGACTCATGGCAGCAACACAGTTCTATAAATGCACTAGTGTAGCCTTACAGTAATTGCTTAACTGCTCCAATGGAAGGAGAAATACTCACGGAAATCCTCTAACTAGGAAAGGCGTGGAGCAAGCGAACATCCACGGAGCAGCGGTGTGTTCTAGGCACTTGGACAAAAAATATCTCATTTTGTCTTTCCACTGCTCCTATGTGGTTATGTCATCAGCAAAGCCCATTAACAATTCCTAGAGAATAAAACTAGAATCTGGGTAATAAAGTCTATTTTTTTCCTCCTTCTGCTCAGTCTGCTATCGCTTGCTCACAGCAGGCCACGTGCAGAGGCCTCATATACTCTGCGCTTCAGACCAGAGCTCCTGGTGACAAAGCGGCTGCGCTGACACCTCACCCCTCAGGCTGTGGCTGGAAGAGTGCGATGGACCCCTCAGAAGGCTGCACACGACCCTCAATTCAAGATGGTGGCGGCAGAAGGCCGTGTGCAGAGAGGCTGCACCTTGCCTTGGATCCCCTGCGCTGCACATCTGCCCCGCGCCCTGGAGAGCCCTGCCCCCTGGAGAGCCCCGCCCCCTGGAGAGCCCCGCCCCTCCCCTCCCCCCTGACGAAGCCCCTGAACAGTGGTCCTGCCTGGTAGAGTCTGTCCTCTAGAGAGGGCTCATCCCTCTCCATTATAAGATCAGTAACAGAGCTTTCCTTTTGCTCCTGAACCAAACTCGGCCTGGTTCTAATGGCACCAGCAGTACCAGGCAGAAGGACCCTTACTGGGGACCGACTGGGGAGGGTCGGTAAGAGTTAGAGACACTTCCATCCCAAAGCTACGGGGGTGGGAGGGTAGGGTAGTGGTGATCCAGCTTCCGCAGGCCAGGTGTAGCTGCCCTTCAAGCCCTCTTGTCACTGGGCTGGAGTTGGGTTGTCCCTCCTCCTGGGAAACCAGCTATCCCTCAGTCCCTAGTAATCTTCCTGGTCTATGGGATGTGAGAGTAACTGACGGCTAACCTTAGTCCAGGAAGGAACACTTGACCCAGGCAGGGTGAGGTCGGGTCGACTGGAGAATCTCTTCTTCTGGGTTCTCAAGGGGTCGAAGCTGCAGCAGCCTCATTGCTCTAAGGTGAATCTGCCTGAGAAATGATCAGCAGAGGGAGAGGATGGAGAGAGAAATATAAACAACATTTTAATTGTACCCTGCAGGCAACTCCATCTCAAAAAATTTGTTGTTAATGAAATTCTCTTCTCTATCACAATTTCCTTAATTTTCCTCTAATACCCCTTGTCTGTCTTAGGATCCATCCAAGATAGTACATTATAGTTAGGCTTCAGGTCTTGGACTTCTCTGGGCTATGACAGCTTCCCAGACTTTCCTTGGTTTTTGCTGGCCTTGACAGTGTTGAGGAGGACTGGTTAGGCATTTTTCAGCATGTCTGTCAATTTGGGTTTGTCTGATCCTTTTCTCCTACTTAGTCTGGGGTTGTGAGGTTTGGAGAGGGAGACTGCAGACTCATCACATTATCAAGGGCACGTGATTGTCAGTGATGATGCTGTGAACCGTTTGGTCAACAGCCACCAACAACACCTCTGCGCTGAAATTTGTTAGGTTTGTCACTCCCTGCACCAAGAGCACACACATCGAGGGAACTGTGGGTGTCTAGTAGAGGGTACTAGAAAGAACCTTTTGGTTCTTTGAGCTTTGATGATGGTTTAGGGCTGATTGAAGGAAATAAGGGCTTCCCAGGTAGTGCAGTAGTAAAGAATCTGCCTCCCAATGCAGGAGACGCAGGAGATGGAGGTTCAATCCCTGGGTCAGAAAGACCCCCTGGAATAGGAAATGGCAGCCCACTCCAGTATTTCTGCCTGGGAAATTCCATGGACAGAGGAGCCTGGCAGGCTACAGTCCATGAGGCTGCAAAAAGTCAGACATGACTGAACACACACGGAAGTAGGGAAATGAAGGTTTCCTCTGCACGGTAAGCCCTAGCTGGTCAGAGGGCAGAGCAGCTCTATGACTGGTATCTGTAGGAAAGGAATCTTGCATGACATTTCTCCTCCCCATAATTAATACTCGTTAAAAAGCTGACACCAAAATAGAAGATCAGTGCTCTATACAAGAGAAAATAGCACTATCTGGTTAGATTAACCAGAATTACTGAACTGCTGAATCTCTCTGTGACAGAATGCAGTCAGGAAGGCGTGTGGATGGTCAGTGAACATCCTTCCTTGAACCTGGCTGTGTAACCTGTCGGATACACAACACTGCTGAACATCCTGCACAAAGAACTGCTGTCTCAACACGGCTGGAAGCCATGTTCATCTTGTAGCAGCCTGGACATTTATTTCTATAAAATCAGAATTTGGATTTTAAGCCAGCTATGTCTTTTTATGCTTTTCCTATTCCTTTTCTAAAGACGGATATACTAAAGGAAAGTGAAAGTCGCTGATTGTGTCCGACTCGTTGCAACCCCATGGACTGTAGCCTGCTGGGCTCCTCTGTTCATGGGATTCTCCAGGCAAGAATACTGAAGTGGGATTCTCTTCTCCAGGGGATCTTCCTGACTCAGGGATTGAACCAAGGTCTCCTGGATTGCAGGTGGATTCTTTACCACCTGAGCTACCAGGGAAGATCTTTAGCCAAAGGCTATTGATCCTTCTCTGTATTTGTCTACCTACACGGATACCACTGTATCTAAATCTTATCTATGGGAGGCCAGGTTGCACATTGAAAAGCTGTCATGGTGAAGAGAGGCAGTCACTCCTTCTGGCTGAGAGAGGGGGCTTGTGGGATTTTGCAGGTGACACAGTGACCTCATTTTTGCCTGGGCTTAGATAAAAGTACAGAGTGGCTTTGTTTTGTCTCATTTAATCATGGTCTCAGAATAAGTGAGTTTGGTTCCTGTGAAACAGGAACTCATCAGAGAAGAGCATGGCTAACTGTGAGCACCAGAGCAACTTCTGAGCCTCAGGGGCATTTTCTCTGGCAGTGCCAGCCTCCATCAGCTCTGTTTGTCGAGTTCCTCTGCTGCGTCATTACTGCCCACCCCACCTCCATGCTGTGCTTTTTGGAAGGAAGTCATGAAGGCTTCTCTGGAGGCTCAGTCAGTAAAGAATCCGCCTGCAATGCAGGAGACCTGGGTTCAATCCCTGGGTCAAGAAGGTTCCCTGAAGAAGAAATTGGCAACCCACTCCAGTATTCTTGCCTGAAAATTCCCATGGACAGAGGAACCTGGCAGGCTACAGTCCATGGGGTTGCAAAGAGTAGACTTCAGCATGCACAAAGAGTAGCCGGCATTTGAGGGGTGGGAGTTACACTCCCCACCTTGGGAGGGAGAAATCAACTGTGCTCCTGTTAGGCTGGGGGTCCACCATGCCCAGAAAGAAACTTACTTCGAAAATTCAACTTGAATAGAGAAGCAAGTGCTACTCAAGGTATCTGTCTAGAAACAACAGAAAACCATACTAAAGGAGAAGAGTGTCTCACAAATGAATGGAACAGCATTCTGGCCGTGAGCTGGGATGATCTCAAAACAGGTTGCCTTTTTTTTTTTTTTATAGCCGGCATTTGAGGGGTGGGAGTTACACTCCCCACCTTGGGAGGGAGAAATCCTTGAACTTCGAAATCTTTTTCACTTAAGCTGGTTGGGGAACTCTGAATGAGTGTTCTCATGTCTCTGTGTTCTCATTTTTAGGGCAGTTGTGATTATTTCAGGCCTTCTTCTTCATGAAAACCTCACAGTGAAGTCACCCAGGAGATTTCTTTGAAAACAGATTAAGGAAGATGATATGTCTCGACCAACGGATTGGATTCTACGTTTTTCCAGGTTTCCTGTTGGCAGGGGCCCTGCAAAAACTAAGAACCAACTGTGCTCCTGTTAGGCTGGGGGTCCACCATGCCCAGAAAGAAACTTACTTCGAAAATTCAACTTGAATAGAGAAGCAAGTGCTACTCAAGGTATCTGTCTAGAAACAACAGAAAACCATACTAAAGGAGAAGAGTGTCTCACAAATGAATGGAACAGCATTCTGGCCGTGAGCTGGGATGATCTCAAAACAGGTTGCCTTTTTTTTTTTTTTCAAGGCCCTTTTGTTCTGCGCTAGAAAAGATAGGGTTCTTTCACTTCAGCAGTCAGTTTTTATTCACCACAAGCGTTCTCCTGTGTAGGAAAATCAATAAAGACAATAAATAAATGGCAATCCCATTGAGGGCTGCTTACTAAGTGATTAAATGTTTCAAACCCCAAATACTTGCATGCTTCAGGGATACAAATCTGAATGAACATATGTAAATGGAATTAATGCTCAAATAATTTTCTAGTTACTTAGCACAAATGTGCAATTATTAATACTGCCATAATTTATGTTTAAATATTTATCCCCGTTTTCCTAAGCAAAAACCTTTAATCTACTTTTCTGACATAATTTGAAAATAGACGTGGGAATCTTTTTAATCATCTTATCCTTTTCAATGGAGAGAGAAAAGAGACCAAAAAAAGAAGGCTTCCAGGAAAGTTCTTTCTGAGAGGGGATCATTTCTGATGTCTCTACTCCCCCCACCCGAAAGGGAAGCAGTCTTCCCAAACCCAGGATGAATTTGGTACTAAAATATCAGTTTATACTTCACTCTTCGTTGCAAGTGAGTGAGTGAGTGATTGTCACTTGGTCATGTCCAGTTCTTTGAGACCCCATGGACTGTAGCCTGCCAGGCTCCTCTGACCATGGGATTTTCCAGGTAAAAATGCTGACTGGGTTGCCATTTCCTCCTCCAGGGGATCTTCCCCATCCATGGATTGAACCTATATCTGTCTCCTGCATTCCAGGCAGATTCTTTACCACTGAGCCACAGGGGAAGGAAGCCCCCTTTGCTGCACAGACCATACGAGTGAGGGTTTTTACAAGTTATTTTCAAGAAAGGTTCTTTGAGTTACAATGAGGTGCCTGCAGGAGGGATCCAGTATGAAGATGGCATGTTTGAGTCTTCTGACATATTGACGCTGAGAGGAGGGTTTCCACCTGAGCTGGGAAGGTGTTTTCTGCTTGCTCTCACCCCTCCCTTCCGCCTCCGTTGCTCCTCGGTAAGCATGAAACCAAGTAGGACCCTGTGGGGCTCCTGGGCATGGAAGCTTTTCTGTGTCCCCGATTCCTTATTTGTTGGGGATGGACTTCAGCCTCCACAATCTTCCCTGAGTTCAAAGGACAGATCTGAACAGTTGCTACACAGGAAAGGGAGAGGATACAGAGACAAGGGAGGGGCAGCTGAGAAACAAGAGTGCAGCCTTGGAGCAGAGTCCTGGCTCAGCCTCAAGGGATACACATAACAGTATCTGTGAGCTCCTTATAGAGCTCAGTGTCCGACTCTTGCAACCCCATAGACTGTAGCCCGCCAGGCTCCTCTGTCCATGGCATTCTCCAGGCAAGAATACTGGAGTGGGTTGCCATTTGCTTCTCCAGGGGATCTTCCTGACCCAGGGATCAAACCCGGGTCTCCTGTATTGCTGGCGGATTCTTTAGCATCTGAGCCACCAGGGAAACCCTTATAGAACTAAAGCCCCCCAACAAATGGAAGACACCAGCATTCTTAATTCGACAGAGGATCACCTGAGACCAGACTGAAGAAGTGTAGGCCCTGCACACACTCCAATCAGCAACCCTGCCCTTGAACCACACCGGTATAAAAACTCCTCACCAAATCCTCCCTAGTGGGGAGGGCAATTTTCAAGGGCAGGAGCCCACTGTGTCCCCCTTTGCCTGGCAAAGCAATAAAGCTATTCTTTTCTACTTCACCCAAAATTCCATGTCCAAGATTCAATTTGGCACCAGTGCAAAGAGGTTGAATGTTTGGCATCAAGCACAGCTGTGCCTTGACCTTCTCAATTTGCATCCTGATTCACGCCAACAGGAGTCTGTTCTATTTGCCACTCCCAGCCTGTAGTCACATTGCCACAGCTTGAAAACTATGGTCCTTCAGGTGCGACCCAAGCATTTTTTAGACTTTGATGCAGGACAGAAAAGCCTCTGTGCTCAAGCTCCTCACCTGCCTTCCCTCTCTGCCATCCACAGTGGGAAGGAAATAAAGCAGACACTGAGAAAAGTTGAGAAGACG
>SJYC01070100.1:0-51899 GCA_006408675.1 Madoqua kirkii
ATGGTCTCTTACATCTGCACTGCTTTTCCAAAAGAAGACTTGGATCTGGTTTCTAGTTCTGCCACTCACTTGCTGGATGATGTTGCAGAAAGTTCTTTGAACCCCTGTTTCATCATTTCTTAATGAAGGAAGGAGGGAGGGAAGGGAGAGGGAGAAGACGGAAGAACAGAAGAGGGAGCAGGGTGGCGGGGGAGGAGAAAAAAGGAGTAATGTGGACAGTCTCTGAAGCTTCCTCCCAGTGAGTCTGTGGTCCTGAAACTTCCCGACACTCAAGTCCTTCTTTGCTACACCTTCTATGCTTCTCACGGGTCCTGCCAGCCTCATCTCTCCCATCTGCGGGCTGCAGGGTGACCATACTCTTTAGGAAGGTCCAACAAACTGAGATTAGTATGCAGAATTATCACTGTCTACAAGTCTGTGAAGTCCCAGGCACCTAAGGATTGGAGGAAGTGAACTGGACTTGAATGTCAATGAGATAAATGTAGTTCTAGTTTAATGAAAATTAAACTATACAGGATTAGGGAGTATTGTTGACATTGGCTTTAATAACAGGGAATGCAGAATTGAGTAAGAAGAGAAAAGCTACATACAAAATTGCCTTGGTTGTAGAAAGTAAATAGTATTGTCATTTATAGAAACTCTTCATATCTTCATCATAGGGGACTGGAATGCCAAAGCAGGAAGTCAAGAAACACCTGGAGTAACATGCAAATTTGGCCTTGGAGTACAAAATGAAGCAGGGCAAAGGCTAATAGAGGTTTGCCAAGAGAATGCTCCGGTTATTGCAAACACCCTCTTCCAACAACACAAGAGAAGACTCTACACATGGACGTCACCAGATGGTCAACACTGAAATCAAGTTGATTATATTCTTTGCAGCCAAAGATGGAGAAACTCTACACAGTCAGCAAAAACAAGACCAGGAGCTGACTGTGGCTCAGATCATGAACTCCTTATTGCCAAATTCAGATTTAAATTGAAGAAAGTAGGGAAAACCATTAGGCCATTCAGGTATGACCTAAATCAAATCCCTTATGATTATACAGTGGAAGTGGGAAATAGATTTAAGGGCCTAGATACGATAGAGTGCCTGATTAACTATGGATGGAGGTTTGTGACATTGTACAGGAGACAGGGATCAAGACCATCCTCATGGAAAAGAAATGCAAAAAAGCAAAATGGCTGTCTGAGGAGGCCTTACAAACAGCTGTGAAAAGAAGGGAAGTGAAAAGCAGAGGAGAAAAGGAAAGATATAAGCATCTGAATGCAGATAAGAAAGCCTTCCTCAGTAATCAATGCAAAGAAATAGAGGAAAACAACAGAATGGGAAAGACTAGAGATCTCATCAAGAAAATTAGAGATACCAAGGGAACATTTCATGCAAAGATGGGCTCGATAAAGGACAGAAATGGTCTGGACCTAGCAGAAGCAGAAGATATTAAGAAGAGATGGCAAGAATACACAGAACTGTACAAAGAGATCTTCATGACCCAGATAATCACGATGGTGTGATCACTCATCTAGAGCCAGACATCTTGGAATGTGAAGTCAAGTGGGCCTTAGAAAGCATCACTATGAACAAAGCTAGTGAAGGTGATGAAATTCCAGTGGAGCTATTTCAAATCCTGAAAGATGATGCTGTGAAAGTGCTGTACTCTATATGCCAGCAAATTTGGAAAACTCAGCAGTGGCCACAGGACTGAAAAGGTCAGTTTTCATTACAATTCCAAAGAAAGGCAATGCCAAAGAATGCTTAAACTACCGCATAATTGCACTCATCTCACACACTAGTAAAGTAATGCTCAAAATTCTCCAAGCCAGGCTTCAGCAATACATGAACCGTGAACTTCCAGATGTTCAAGCTGGTTTTAGAAAAAGCAGAGGAACCAGAGATCAAATTGCCAACATCCACTGGATCATGGAAAAAGCAAGAGAGTTCCAGAAAAACATCTATTTCTGCTTTGTTGACTCTGCCAAAGCCTTTGACTGTGTGGATCACAATAAACTGTGGAAAATTCTGAAAGAGATGGGAATACCAGACCACCTGATCTGCCTCTTGAGAAACCTATATGCAGGCCAGGAAGCAAGTTAGAACTGGACATGGAACAACAGACTGGTTCCAAATAGGAAAAGGAGTACATCAAGGCTACATATTGTCACCCTGCTTATTTAACTTAATTCCAGAAAAACATCTATTTCTGCTTTGTTGACTCTGCCAAAGCCTTTGACTGTGTGGATCACAATAAACTGTGGAAAATTCTGAAAGAGATGGGAATACCAGACCACCTGATCTGCCTCTTGAGAAACCTATATGCAGGCCAGGAAGCAAGTTAGAACTGGACATGGAACAACAGACTGGTTCCAAATAGGAAAAGGAGTACGTCAAGGGTACATATTGTCACCCTGCTTATTTAACTTAAATGCAGAGTACATCATGAGAAAGACTGGGCTGGAAGAAGCACAAGCTGGAATCAAGATTGCTGGGAGAAATATCAATCACCTCAGAAATGCAGATGACACCACCCTTATGGCAGAAAGTGAAGAGAAACTAAAAAGCCTCTTGATGAAAGTGAAAGTGGAGAGTGAAAAAGCTGGCTTAAAGCTCAACATTCAGAAAATGAAGATCATGGCATCTGGTCCCATCACTTCATGGGAAATAGATGGGGAAACAGTGGAAACAGTGTCAGATTTTATTTTGGGGGGCTCCAAAATCACTGCAGATTGTGATTGAAGCCATGAAATTAAAAGATGCTTACTCCTTGGAAGGAAAGTTATGACTAACTTAGATAGCATATTAAAAAGCAGAGACATTATTTTGCCAACAAAGGTCTATCTAGTCAAGGCTATGGTTTTTCCAGTGGTCATGTATGGATGTGAGAGTTGGACTGTGAAGAAAGCTGAGTGCCGAAGAATTGATGATTTTGAACTGTGGTGTTGGAGAAGACTCTTGAGAGTCCCTTGGACTGCAAGGAAATCCAACTAGTTCATTCTAAAGATCAGTCCTGGGTGTTCATTGGAATGACAGATGTTGAAGCTGAAACTCTAATACTTTGGCCACATGATGCGAAGAGCTGACTCATTGGAAAAGATTCTGATGCTGGAAGGGATTGGGGAAAGGAGGAGAAGGGGATGACAGAGGATGAGATGGCTGGATGGTATCACCAACTCGATGGACCTGGATTTGGATAAACTCTCAGAGTTGGTGATGGACAGGGAGGCCTGGCATGCTGCAATTCATGGGGTGGCAAAGAGTCAGACACAACTGAGCGACCGAACTGAACTGAACTTCATATCTCATTACAACACAGAGTCTTGTTATCCTAAAGTATATGTTAAATTGTTTAAATTTTTTAAAGTATGTATTATTTATTTTGAATTAGGCATTTCATTGACTTTGTTCAGAGAATCAAAGCTTCAGAGTGGTTATAGTAAGAAGTCTTCTTTTGATGCTCTCCCTCAGGAATGCAGTTCCTCTATCCAGGGGCAAACAAATCCTTGTTTATCAATGTACATATATAGATTAAATAGGTTATTCTTCCTCTCTTTTCATACAAACGATTACACTTCATAACTTGTATACATTTTATTCTTTTAAGTTCTCAAGTATTTTTCATTTCTTTGTTTCCAGTTTTTATTCATCTTATTTCTTTTATTTTTTATTTATTTATTTTTGACTGCACTGGGGATCTTAGTTCCCCAAGCAGGGACTGAACCTGAGCCACTTGCAGTGGAAGGTCAGTCTTAACCACTTGGCCACCAGGGAAGACCCTGTGTGCATTTCATACCATTACAAAAATCAGCAGGTCACCCGGGCTCAGCCCTCATACTTGTCTGCTCATCAACTTAAGAAAAACCTGGCATATTTCAGTTGGCATTGACTCTACTTATTTATGTATATAATAAGTGCATATACAGAGCTTACAACATGCCAAGCATTGTTCTCAGCTCTAAAGTATAAACTCATTTGACGGTCCTCTATGCTGTGATCTATTACAGGTTTCATGAGGAGGGCTCAGTTTATTTAATCAGTAGCTCTTGAGGGAGTTGCACCACCCCCTAGGGGTATTTTAGAAATTTGCAATGGTGATTTTTGGTCATTACAGTGCTTGTTTGGTATCACGGGCAGGTATTTGGCTAAGACCTCTTAACCAGATGGTCGGGATGGCCTTACTTTACAAACTATCCTTGATTCAACCACTAAATGTCTCATTCAAGTAGGTAAATACCCCACTCATCCTGCAACCTAGCCCAATGTTCAATGCATAAGCACAAAATACTTTCTCATGGTTTTTGTATAACAATGCAATGTCCAGGAATGCAACAATGATGAAAACTGAGGGAAGACTGTATTTTATTTCATTGTTCACTTTATCACGTTTCCTTTTATTTTAGAAAATTCATATCACTGACAGTAAGTTCTTATGAGATCTGAGTCCTCAATGTGGCACACTTGTATCAGATCAGACCATGTCCTTGCTAGTCAGCCTACATCATCAGTTGGCTTGGGCTCACTTTTCTCTCTAACCATGATTTGGAATCAAGATACCTAGACATAAGTGTCACAATAGGCTTTCAAGTACCCGTCAAAACTATTTTAAGTCAACAGACTGTGACAATACCAAAACCAAGAGTCAGCGAAGAACTGCTGAGTGAGCCTGGCTGTTTATCTTGGGGCTCATGGTGAGTCTTGCATTGTTCCTGAGGGCCAGTCTCACCTCTGCACAAGTGGGAGCCTGGGACCTGGAGCAGGCAGATATAAAAACCAGGGTGTGGGAGGCGGTAGGCCCCCTTAAGTTTATCTCCTTGGCAAGAGCTGGACCAGGAAGAAATGATGGACCCAAACATTCACAGTGGATGGACTAGGAAAAAGGAAGAGAAACTGTTGACTCAGGAAGCAGAGCTCAAGAGACTCTGGGAGAAAGCAAGGGGGATAACCCGAGGCAGAGCCAGGGAACAGGAAGGAGTCGCAAGGACCCTGGGGTGGTTCCCCTTCTGGAACCAGCCTGGTATCAGCCAACCATAAGGATGAACATGGTCGCTTGCTGAAACTAAAGTCAAGGTTAAAGACTTCACAGCTTGTTTTTGCAGAGGGCTGGGTCGTAGGCTGAGACAACTACGAGTGGGGTGTTTACTGAGTGGGGTGGTTTAATTATCATCCACTACATGGACATTCCTACTGCTTGAACTTGACAAAACACTGCAGACAAAGGAAACAAACATTTAACATAAAAAGAATCAGACAACTTTTAATTGACCCTTTAGGAATTTAAATGTAGGGTGAGCTATTCAGCCAGGAGTGAGTATACGGATTTAAATGTAGGATGCGCTATTTAGCCAAGAGTGAATATATATTTCTGGTAAATTTAACCTAAAACAGGCTGGATGATTTGCTTTGAATGTGAGACTGAAGACAAGGTTAGCATCCCTACTGTTTCCATCTCATTCTCACTTTCCTCTCCAATCCACCCCCCGTGTTCAGTAAGAGCAAATTTGTAAAAATGTGCATCAGATCATGTCTTTTGCTTAACATCATTCAGTGGTTTCCTATTGAATTTAAAACCAAGACAAAACACAACTCCTTAGCAGGATCTGTAAGTCCTTGTACAATCTGTCCCCTGCTTCCCTCTGAAAGCTCAAATTATACTGTTCTTTCACTCACCATTTTCCAGTTATATAAGCAGCCATCACCTCTATTCATATGCTCCACAAATGTTCCAAGCTTTCTTCCACCTTGTGCCTCCCCATGATTTGCCATCTACAAGCTGGAGAACCAAGACAGCTGGTGGTGTAATTTAGTCCAAAGGCCTGAGAATCAAGAGTGGTGATGTTCACGGGCAGGAGAAAATGGATGTCCAGTTCAAGCAAAGAACAAGTTCTGCCCTTTGTCCATCTTTTTGTCCAATTCAGGAATTCAACGGATTGAATGACACCTGTTGGCACTGGTGAGGGTGGTCTCACCTGCTTAGTCTGATTCAGATGCTAATCTCCTTTAGAGAGACCCTCACAGACACATCTAGAAATGCTTTACCAGTTGTCTGGGCACCCTTAACCCAGACAAGTTGATGTAAGATTAATCATCATTTCTTGTCCAATTGCCAAGTCGTGTTCCACTTTTCACAACCCCATGGACTGCAGCACGCCAGGCTTCCCTGTCTCTCACCATCTCCCAGAGTTTGCCTAAGTTCATGTCTTTGCATAGGTAATGCCATCCATCCATCTCATCCTCTGTTGCCCTCTTCTCCTTCTGCCTTCAATCTTTCCCAGCATCAGGGTCTTTTCCAATGAGTCAGCTATTCACATTGGGTATAGTATCAGGACTGATGTTTCAGCTTCAGCATCAGTCCTTCTAAAGAGTATTCAGGTTGCTTTCCTTTAAGATTGACTGGTTTGATCTCTCTCCTTGCTTTCCAAGGGACTCTCACTGTCCATCAAATCAGCTCACAAAATATCATGAAAAAACAATGATCAACAATAGGAAGACATATCGGGGGAGTTTATCGAACTCTAGAAATAAAGAACATTCCACACATAGAAAAAGACAGGATAAGTCTCTTTGAATGTGAAAAGCTAAGCTGGTCTCAAAAGCTCTGGGACTTCCTTGATGGTTCAGATGGTAAAGAATTTGCCTGCAATGAAGGAGACATGGGTTTGATCCCTGGGTTGAGAAGATCCCCTGGAGAAGAGAATGGCAACTCAGGGGTTGAACCCTCGTCTCCTGCATCTCCTGCATTGGCAGGAAGATCCTTTACCACTGAGCCACCAGGGAAGCCCAATGTTATTAAATACAGAATGTAAATTTATATACAAAATTTTAAAATTTTTACTGAAAAAATTATACAAAAATTGTTGTTACAAAAAGGATGTAAATGTTCCATGCAAATATAAAAACATGATAATACACTGAGATTTTAAAATATATACCAGTTAAATATATTAGAATGTACCAATTAAAATTAGGATGAAAAGAGGTGGAGAAAGCAAAAGAAATGTAAGAGTACTAATTTCACCATAATATTTCATTTTCTAAATTGAAGTGAAGAAAGATTTTAAAATATTGTTTAAAATTATGAAGATAACCATTTGCTGGAGATTGAAACAGATTGTGTGTCTTCTATCTTGCCCTGTCTTCCCAGGGCAAGAAATAATCAAAACAAGCCAAAATATATAGCAAAAGAAAGAACACAAAGAAAAAAAACAAGGAAACAAAAAAGCCATAAAATACTAAATAGATTTACAAAATGGAAGTGATACATAGTTATTATAAAAGTCAATGCAAATGGAATAAAAAGCTAAAGGCAGCTATATCTTAGTGACAAATTTTGAAAGCAAAAGAATGGCCAGAGATACACCAGGCAGCCACAGACAAAATAAAGGAAAACAGGGTTTGCAGTGTTAATATTAAGTTGAATTCAAGGAGAAAAGTATTATATTGTTGAGGTACAAAATTCAAAATGAAAATACATGTTTTATTCATTTCTGTATACCAGACAATATAGTATCAAAGTAGATAAAGTAAAAATTGTAGGAAATAAAAGTATAAACTAATTGAAGCAAGATAGTAAGGGGAGACTTTAATATACTTTTCTTCATTGCTAGTGACTTCCATAGACTAATAAAAGTAAATACACACACACATTGGATCTGACTAATATAATTAATAGCAATTTCTATTTGAGTGTCTATTTTTCAAAAATTTGGTAACAGATAAAACCTCAGCAAATTCTAAGAAAAATAAAAGGTGCAGACTTTCTGATCATAATTCAATAAAGCTAAAATTAAATAGCAAAGGAGAACAATAAAAATAAAAAAAAACTCGTTGCTATCAGTAAATGTGCAGTTATCTCCTAAACTACTCCGAAGCCAAAGAAGAGATCAAAACCATACATGCTGAGTAGTTAAAAATAAGACAACAGGGGCAGTGCAAAAGGAATCCCAAAGCTGTTCCCAGATGAAAACACCCCTTTCACATTCTCTCACTACCAGCTGTAAACACTGAAGCAAACGAATCAGGCTTCCAAACCAGGTATTTAGGAAAATAACAACAAAATGTACACAAAGAGCAAAAGCAGGGAATTAACAAAGATAAATGCGGACATAAGTGAGTTAGCAAATGAAACTGGAAGAACTGGTACTATAAAATCAAGAGCTGGTTCTTTAAGAGGAAAACTCCAGAGTAAAATAAACACCTTGGTAGACTAACCGACCAAAAAAAAAAAAAAAAAGTGAGAAAGCATAAAAACACAAAATCAGAAAAAAGAAATAGAAAAATAACCACAGATATAAAGGGAGTTAAAAGAATTCAAAACAGTAGCTTGTACAACTCTGGCTAATACATTTGAAAACCTCGATGAAAAGTCAGTCATTATATTTCTGTCCTCCCAGGTTCCCAGCCTCCCTTGACAAAGGGGCACCTGCTGGGGGCTTTTGGGAAAGCATCTGCATTACAGATAAAAGACAAACATGAATGCTGTGGCTCTTCTATATGTTTAATGTATCTATATTTTATATTGATATTTTTATTTATATTAATATTTCTATATTAACATGTTAATGCTGTGTTTAAAACACAGATGTGCTCCAGAGCTGCCACATGACTCAGACACTGGACAAGGTTGAGCCACCAAATAGACTGACACCTTCTACCTCCAGCCTTCCTGCTCTACGTCCATCATTATGCTAGAAGTTTTAGCCAATGTAATTAGACAAGTAAATCAAATAAGAAACATAGACAAGAAGCAGGAGAAGGACAATTATCATTATTTTTAGATGCTATGACTGATAGAGTACACACGTGAAATAAAAACTAGTATAAAAATATGAGTTAATAAGGTAGCTGGCTATGACATTAATAAACAAAACTAAATGGTTTTTATCACCTAAATATAATCACTAATTAGCAAATATAATGAAACAAAATATCCCGTTTATAAAGCAACACGTTGATAAAATAACTAAGAACACATTTGCAAAAACAGGACTTACAACTGCAAAACTGTACTTGATATATGCAGAAGCATGTGCCCACAAAATGGAAAACAGTCATTCTACTCAAAACCATTTCAAATGTTCAAGTGTTATATAAAAGAAATCTCAGTTCTCAAAGGTAGAAACCATAAAAAAGAATACCACTTTTTGACTATAATTCAATTAAACTAGAAATTGACTAAACTAGAAAATTCTAAAACCTTGGACATTAAAACTTCCCTTCTAGACAACACAATTTAAAAAGAAAATAAGCATAAAATTATTGAACAGTTAGCTCAGTTGGTAAAGAATCCACCTGCAAAGCAGGAGACCCCAATTCAATTCCTGGGTTGGGAAGATCCGCTGGAGAAAGGATAGGCTACCCATTCCAGTATTCCTGGGCTTTCCTTGTGGCTCAGCTGGTAAAGAATCTGCCTGAATGCAAGAGACCTGGGTTCGATTGCTGGGTTGAGAAGATCCCTTGGAGAAGGGAAAGGCTACCCACTCCAGTATTCTAGCCTAGAAAATTCCATGGACTATATAGAACAGTTAGAAACTGATAAAAATCAAGACACTACAAATTAAAGTTATGGAGATGTGGCCAACAATACTCTTGAAAAGAAACTATATTGACTTAGATACATTTATTAGAAAACAGAGAAGACTAAAAGAAAAGAAATGATTAAGTTTTCAACTCAAGTAGTTTGAAAAAGAACAGCAATATAAAATAAGGAAAGAATTTTTTATTCATAACTCATCTCCAGAATAAAATTAGAAATTATTGAAATAGAGAGCAAAGGGGCAAACTTGATCAACATAATCAATAATTCTTTCCTCCAAATAGCTGATAGAAGAAATCTCTGGCAGTTATAACTATAAAAAATATAGAAAACATACATAAAAATATTAGGAAGAAATATGTCTTTGCATGCTCAGCCATGTCCAACTCTCTGCTATCCTATGGACGGTAGGCCACCAGGCTCCTCTGTCCATGGAATTTTCCAGGCAAGAATACTGGAGTGGCTTGCCATGCCATCCTCCAGGGGATCTTCCAGACTTAGGGATCAAACCTGTGTCTCTTATGTCTTCTACATTGGCAGGCAGATTCTTTACCGCTGTACCACCTGGAAAGTCCTAGAAAAGAAATACAAGACATGATCAAAGTCATGGGAAAATCTTAATAAGGGAATAGTTGCCTACTTGCTCTCTTGTAAGAAAATGTTTTAATAAATCTTAAAAACTATATTAAGAGAAACACACCAACTGCCAGGCAGAGGAGTGTATTGTGAATCACTGCCCACGCTCAGCAGAACTTAGCTTTGCTTAGAAGCTCTCTTTACTCCATCTTCACCTCAATAAAGTTACTCACACTGGCAAAAACATGCGCTGAATTTTTAACTTAAATTTAGATCCTTTGGTGTTCCATAAAATGTCTTCAAAACTGATCCCACAATCATGAAACACTGAAGGGAGTGGGGCTGTTTGTTCAGAGCGAGCTCTTAAGTCTAAGCCCAGTGACCTCCAGGTCACTGCAAGACTTGGAAGAGACACCTTGGCAGCCAGAAAAGGGACCTTGCCTTCACTTGTTTCCTAAGAGAGTCTAATAAATTGGAAAGATCTAGCTATGAAAATAACATAGTTGACATAACTGCAGACAGGTATCTAGCTAAAAGAAAACTAAAAAGGAAACAACACCTCAGTAGCAATAAGCATGCCAAGGGCCCAGATCTTGTTTACTAATACCCTATTTCATAGAGATCTCTTCAAGAAAATTGGAGATATCCAGGGAACATTTCACACAAGGATGGGCATGATAAAGAACAGAAATGGTATGGATCTAACAGAAGCTGAAGAGATTAAGAAGAGGTGGCAAGAATATACAGAACTATACAAAAAAATGTCTTAATGACCCAGATAAATACGATGGTGTGATCAGTCTCCTAGAGCCAGACATCCTGGAGTGTGAAGCCAAGTGGGCCATAGGAAGCATCACTGGCACCAAGGGTAGTGGAGGTGATAGAATTCCAGTGGAGCTGTTTCAAATCCTAAAAGATTATGCCATGAAAGTGCTGCACTCAATATGTCAGCAAATTTGGAAAACTTAGCAGTGGCCACAGGACTGGAAAAGGTCAGTTTTCATTCCAGCCCCAAAGAAGGACAATGCCAAAGAATGCTCCAACTACTGTACAGTTGGGCTCACGTCACAGCTAGCAAGGTTATGCTCCAAATGGCTTCAACAATACATGAACTGAGAACTTCGAGATATACAAGCAGGTTTTCAAAGAGGCAGAGGAACCAGAGTTCAAATTGCCAACATTCATTGGATTATGGATAAAGGAAGTCCCAGAAAAAATATACTTCTGCTTCACTGACTACACTAAAGCCTTTGAATGAGCAGATCACAGCAAACTGTGGGAAATTCTTAAAGAGATGGGAACACCGAACCACTTTACCTGGCTTCCCTGGTGGCTCAGCTGGTAAAGAATCTGTCTGTGGTACGAGAGTCCTGGGTTAGATCCCTGGGTTGGGAAGATCCCCTGGAGAAGGGAAAGGCTACCCACTCCAGGATTCTGGCCTGGAGAATTTCATGAAGTATACAGTCCATGGGGTCGCAAAGAGTCGGACATAAATGAGCGCCTTTCACTTTCCCTTTCTCCTGACTCCTGAGAGGCACACTCCAAGATGCAGTCAAGAAGCAACAGTTAGAACTGGACATGGAACAATAGACTGGTTCCAAATTGGGAAAGGAGTACAACAAGGCTGTCTATTGTCACCCTGCTTATTTAACTTATATATAGAGTACATCATGTGAAATGTCGGGCTGGATGAATCATAAGGTAGAATCAAGATTGCTGGGAGAAATACCAGCAACCTGAGATATGCAGATGATATCATTCTAATGACAGAAAGTGAAGAGGAACTAAAGAACCTCTTGATGAAGTTGAAAGAAGAGAGTGAAAAAGCTGGCTTAAAACTCAACATTCAAGAAAACTAAGATCATGGCATCTGTCCTATCACTTCATGGCAAATAGAAGGGGAAATAGTGGAAACAGTGGGTGACTTTATTTTTCTGGGCTCCAAAATCACTGCAGATGGTGATTGCAGCCATGAAATTAAAAGATGCTTACTCCTTGGAAGGAAAGTTATGACCAACCTAGATAGCATATTCAGAAGCAGAGACATTACTTTGTAAACAAAAGTCTATATAATCAAAGCTATGGCTTTTCCAGTAGTCATGTATAGATGTAAGAGTTGGGCCATAAAGAAGGCTGATCACCAAAGAACTGATACTTTCAAACTGTGGTGCTTGAGAAGACTCTTGAGAATCCCCTGGACTGTACAGAAATTAAACTAGTCAATCTTAAAGGAAATCAACCCTGAATATTCATTGGAAGGACTGATGCTGAAGCTCCAATACTTTGGCCACCTGATGCAAAGAGCCGACTCACTGGAAAAGACTCTGATACTGGCAAAGGTTGAAGGCAAAAGGAGAAAGGGGTGACTGTGGTCAGACAGCATCATCGACTCAGTGGACATGCATTTAAGCAAACTCCAGAAGACAGTGGAAGACAGAGGAGCCTGGCGTGCTGCAGTCCATGGGGTTGCAAAGAGTCAGGCATGACTTACAATGACTAAACAACAGTATCTCCATTGAAAGGAATCAGGCCCCTTTGGAGAAAGTGATGATTCTAGCACTAGGGCAGGAAATATACAAGATGAGCTTGGACCATCTTGGAGAGCTAGAAAGTATGTTAGTGCTTAAAAAACTAACAAATAGAAAACAAATAGAAAAGCCTCTCTAAAACAGGGATATGTCCAAGAGACACAGGAGCCAGCTGAGAGAACTTCCAAAGGCTGAAGATGGAGCAACTAAAGCCACAAAATAAGGTTGTATTCGATTATAATTCAAAGTATAAAACAACTATCCATGGGTCCATGCTGATAAAAATCAAAGACTGAACAGATTAAAAATGGGGGCAAGCAGACAAATCTTCTTGCAGAATTCTAATAATTTATGTGGATACTCAGCCCTCAAAAAGGTGGAGCATAACTCCCTTTTCCTTAACAACTCCCTATTCCCTAACTGCTTTCCTTCCAAAATGGAACAGTGGTAAGAAAAGTAGCTTCAAGTGGAGACCCCTCCCAAGCGCTGCCTCAGTCATGTGGTCAACAGCAGCATTCATGATCAAAAACCACACGAAGAAGTGATCTTTATGATCTTCCTCCCACGACCACTCCAGTCTTATCATGAAAAAACTTCACACACATTTCCATAGAGGGGCACCTACAGGATGTCCAACCCACACTCCTCAAAACTACAGAGGACAGGACTTCCCTGGTGGTCCAGTGGTAAAGAATCCGCCCCGCAATGGAGGGGACATGGGTTCAATCCCTGGAAGATCCCATATGCCACAGGGCAACTAAGACCACAGTGAAGGCCCAGCACAGTCAAAATACAAAAATTGCAGAGGGCATCAAAAACAAGGAAAGTCTCAGAAACCACCACAGTCAAGAGGAGCCCAGGGAGACGCTATGACTACATGTCATGTGATGTCCTAGACGGGATCCTGGAACAGAAGAAGATTAGGAAAAAACGAAGGACTCTGAGTAAACTAGGAACTTTAATAAGAAGGCGTCAATAGGGACTTCCCAGGTGGTACAGTGGTTAAGACTTTGTCTTCCAATGCAGGAGGTGTGGGTTCCATCCCTGGTTGGGGAGCAAAGATCCCACATGCCTCTCAGTCAAAAACCATAAAATAGAAACAATATTATAATAAATTCAATAAAGACTTTCAAAAAAACCTTATTAAAAAAGTGCCAATATTGGTTCTTTAATTATTACAGATAGGGGAACCTGGGTGCCAGGTATAAGGGAAATTTCAATCTTTCTGCAAACCAGTTTAAACTGTAATAAAAACCAAAGTCTATTTCCAAAGAACTGGTAATTGATGGAGTTAGATTCCATTGCTCATACTATTAACAGAAAATTACTTCCTAGAAAAATAAAAATTATCACAATTTTCTTAACAAAGGCAATGAAAACCCTAAATAGAACACTAAGCCCAGATAAGTGTAACACATTGTCCAAACTGTCTGTCTTCATGTTCCTCCCCCACTTCAAAAAGGACAACAGGCCCCAAAGGTTTAATAAACAAGTTTTTCCAAAGGAACCAGTGACTCCTGTGGCATTTAGTTTGTTCCAAGGAATTAACCAAAAAGACTGAGGGTTTCTCAACTCATTCAATATAGCTAGCATAATCCTCACACCAAACATGACAAAAATAACACATACACACACAATAAACCAATGCTACTTGTGAATACATATGCGACATTTGATGTCGTAACAGATTTTATGCTGGGAAGGAGCAGAAGCAGTCCAGGATGAGTTAGCAGAGATACCTGGAGGCTCCTGCTATTCACCAGCTAGGATAGAGCTGGCAGCTTCCCAAGAGGCGCTCGTGGTAAATAACCTGCCTGCCAATGCAGGAAACTCAAGAGACGCAGGTTCAGTCCCTGGGCCAGGGAGATCTGGAGGACAGCGTGGCAAGCCACTCCTGGAGAATCCCACAGGAGGAAATCCTGGCGGGCTACAGTTCATGGGGTTGCAGAACAGTCAGCATGATTAAGAGACTGAGTATATGGAACTAGTTCAATATTTAAGAGCTTTCCTTATGGTCTGGCTGACCATCAGCCCTGGCGTCAGCCCTTTGTTGCTGTGCACCTGGGCATACCTGTGTTTTCAAGCCTGTCAATACATATGTAAATACACAGGTCAGGGTCTTGAAGGACACAGACCAAACCGCTAACAGCGGTGAGAGGGCTGAGGCCAGAGCCATGGCTGGCAAGAAAGGAAGCTTTTGCTTTAACTTAGTAATCTTCTGCTATTTGGGGAGTACAAAACTTGCTCTAACGGAGATTAAAGTATATTATGAAACTCAGTATTTTAAGAAGTGTCATACTGACTCAGGAATTGGTAGAGATGTCAACAGATCAGAATACAGCGCCCAGAATATACTCGAGCATCTACAAAAATTCAGTGTATGATAAAAGTGGCATTTCAAATCAATGAGGAGATGATGGATAACTCCGATGTTTAGCCATTTGGAAAACATAAAGTGAAATCTTTATTACATTGTTTACATTGAAATAGATTAGATGCTTCAAAGGCTTAAATGTAGAAATCTAAAACCATGAACATACTAAAAGAAATCATGAATGGCTTGTATAACATTGGCATGGGGAAAGGGTTTTTTTTTAATATGGCAAGGAAAATCAAAGCCACAGACAGTGAGGCTCCCTAAAAATTAAACACATTTGCACAATAAAGAATACTATAAATAAAATCAAGGATAAAAGATAAGCTGGGAAATGTGCTTGCCACACATGTAGGATAAGAATGTATATCCATTGCTGTTGTTGTCGTCCAGTAGCTAAGCTGTGTCCGACTCTTTGAGATCCCATGGACATGTCAGGCTTCCCCGTCTTTCACCTTCTCCCGGAGTTGGCTCAAACTCATGTCCATTGAGTTGGTATCCCTTGTAGAAAACAAGAAAAAGTGAAAAATCCCAAGACAAACTGGAAAAAGGAAGTGGTGCAAGGAAAAACAGGCAAAATCCTGCTGGAGAGCTGTCTAGTGATTTTCCTCATGCATAAAATGTACATGTTCTCTGGTTTGGCATCCCAATTCTAGGAATTAATTCTCTAGACAGTCACAGAAATTGAAGCATTGCTTGAAAAAAGAAAAATGTGTAGACAAATCCAATGTACACTAATGGGGTATTGATTAAAGAAACTGTGGTATATCAATACAACAAAATACACTGTAGCCATCAAAAATAGAGGGTGAATCTATGTGTAATGACATGAAAGTCTCCAAGATAATTATTTAAGTGAAAAAAAGTTGCATAGCAAAGTGGCCACATTTTAATAAAGTAATTACAACGTGTATATTTGCATAATTATAAAAAAAGCTCTCGGAGGAATACATACCAATCTGATGGGGCTTCCCTGGTGGCTCAGATGGTAGAGAATCCGCCTATAATGCAGGAGACCCAGGTTCAACACCTGGGTCAAGAAGATCCCCTGAAGAAAGAAATGGCAACCCAATCCAGTATTCCTGCCTAGAGAATCCCATGGACAGAGGAACCTGGTAGGCTCTAGTCCATGGGGTCGCAAAGAGTCAGACATGACTAACACTTTCGCTTTTTTTCACATAGCAATCTGATACAAGGATGATTTCTACAAAGTGAGAAAAAAGTGGAGTAGGGACGTCTGCATTCTGTTCCTTACATTTCTGCATAGTTTGACTATTTTTACAGTTGGCATTATACAGTGAAGGAAAATGACAATTAAAATTGTGAAGTATTAATAATTAAAAATTGTTAGGGTTCTTTTCTCACTTCCATCATCTGCATTATTAGCAAAATAAAAATTTCTAGAACAACAAAAAAGGCAATCAACCTCATTGATCCGCCAGCTTAAAGAGTTGAGCATCAGAGGCAATTTCAAATGCTCAGCCAGAGTGCTAGTTCATTCCTGAAGAACACTAAGAAATGAGAGTGGGAGGAGAGTCCCAGGGGGAACCATCACAGTCTCCTCTACAAAGTGGTCCCGAGTTCTCCATCCTCCAAACAGACGGGTGGTGGCATCAGCCAGGGACAATGCGTGGAGAGTAAACAGCTCTGGGCAGGAAGTTGTCATTCCCGTGGGAAAGCTGGCAGGAGATCTGAACAAATGGAAGCTTTGTGAAGTGGAGAAAGTGCCCAGCTGTGGAACACTGCTGACGACTCTGGGGCATGAAAACACCCTGGACTTGAGAGGCTCATCTGGGCTCAGGATCTCATGGATGCTTGAGCTAGAAAATTAGATGGTCTCTTTGAGGCTTGTTTTCTTCATTTGACAAGTGGGACTAATACCCATCTCACAGGGCTGCAGTGCAAAATTAAATTTAAATATGTGTAGGGATACTTTGTGAATAGGAAGGCAGGGTGCGTGCGAAAACTGTTTCTTTTCTAGGTGTGGAATGTGTTGGCCAGTAGCAGGCAGTAGCGGAACCATAGCTCTCATGAGGCTGACGCACCATGGAAAAGCTAGGCTTGCTGGACAAAATACAGGCTGGCCAGTTAAGTCGGACTTTCAGATAAACAAGAATTTTTCTCTTAAGGTAAGTGTGTCTAATGCTAACTAAGCCCGAGTTAACATTTCGTTTTAACTGCTTTCTAGGGTTCTCTCCTCATTTCAAATAAGTTAGATGCATCTCCGCAAGCGTGTGTTAAGCTCTATGGGAATACAGAGCACCCCGTATAAACACTGTCATGCACTTAACCGGTGTGCAATAAATGCCCAAAAGAGCCAGGGTTGTGGGTGTCACTGGTTCCACTAACACCTTCAGGGTTTGACATATGCTAATATCCTCAGGGCCCCCCTTCTCATATGGCTGCCCCCCAAACCTGTGAGTCAGCGAGTGCTCGAGGGCTCAAGTATTGGCCCATTTCTGAGTTGAGGAAAGAAGTTCTCAGAAACTTGCTGCTGTCCTGTCGCTGGGTTTGTCCAACTCTTGGCAACCCCATGGGCTGCAGCGCTCCAGGCCTCCTGTTTCAGAAACTGAGTTTGACAGAGAAGGCAGTGAGCCCGTTCTTACCTGCTCCTATATGACAGAGGAATGAGATGGTTGGATGGCATCACTGACTCAATGGACGTGGATTTGGGTGGACTCGGGGAGCTCGTGATGATGGGGAGGCCTGGCATGCTGCGGTTCATGGGGTCGCAAAGCGACTGAGCGACTGAACTGAACTGAACTGATACCATTGCCAGCGTGGGTGTGAGCTGAGTTATCCACACTTGCCTTAAAACTTAAATTCCTCCTATACTTTGTTTTCGTGTTTCCACATGGTCATACTTCACTAAGAGATAAATAGAAACATTAAGACTCTATTTGATTTGTTGGAAAAGAAGAAAGATAATTTATACTTTTAAACACGGAGACTACATCATTTGGCTGGTTTTAGGCTACCAGATTTTGAAGACAGTTTTCCTAAATACTAGTCCCTGTTATTGTCTTACTTGGCTCTTTCTTGCTAAGCTTTTCAATGAGGTTTTGGAGCTGCCACCAAGGTCCTTGGGTTAAAAGAACATATTAAACCAGTGTTCAGTTAGAAGAAGCGTGAAAAACCAAAGAATATAAGAGTTACTCTATCCACAGACAAGATGATAATCTGGATGCACTCTGCATAACGCATGGTGGTTTCTTTGTGGGTTTTTTTGGGTTTTGTTGTTGTTATTTTTTGTTTTTGAGAGAAGATACAGAACTTTCTTGGGAATTCTTTGATGAAATATACACTTGAATCAAACAAAAAGAAAATGTGACAGGGAAATGCTTTGCATACTGAGCTGTGGCCATGATTATGTAGGAGTATGCACCATTCCCAATTAAACAAAGAAATAGGCAGCAGAAAACACTTTTTGAAAACCAGAGAGTCTCTTTGAAAGAAGAGTGGAATTTGCGCTCTACCTTATTCATTAAAGTTAGAAACTGCCATCCCTTTAATGAGCAGCCTGAGGGTGGAGAAATTGTCTTGAATAGCTATATTCCAGGGAGTACTTGGCATCATCACTGAAACATAATGTGGGATTGCAATTGTATGGGGGTTTTTTCCCAGTGAATAGGAAGTGATCAAAGATAACACTGCCTGAGAAAGAATTAAAATAGTGTAACATTGCATCAAGTTATAGCCAATGCCAATCATCATGTGGATGAATGAACAAGATCCTTTAAATAAAGGTATAGACGTGCTGTGGCATTCAAAATACAATGACCAATTTCAGTGGGGTTTAAATAAAAATGCAAAAGCATGTGCCCACTCATCTGGCTAGAACCATGAAGGATAAGCACGTCTCTTTAAATAGATCTGTAAGCTACATCTTTTATTTACATCATCTATAAAACACTGGACAACAGGAAGTAAATTAATTCCAAAAAACTGCCTTAGGAATTTTATCTTAGCAAAGGGAAGTGGTATCTACTAGGAGACTGGGAAAAACTAGGAGCGCAATCAGAAAAAAATGAAGTAAAAAGGACTTCTATAATTACAGTGTGATCACCTTTCCCTCTGTGAAAGGACAGGAGAGGAAAGCACAATGCAGGAGCTGAATTCATCATTGTGTGGATGAGAGTTCCTGGCACACAATGCCATGCAGAGCTATTTACTGGGAAAAGTGTTGGTTTATTTACATGCTAAACAGCACCACCTTCCAGCTTCCACTGACTGACAAATAACAGCACAGTAAGGAAGGAAAGAAAAGGCCATCGTTCTCATACCAGAGAGAAGCAGAACAGGACAGACAGGGGCTGTCACCGACTCAAACATCTTGACCCATCATTATAAATTGGAATGCCGAGCTTCTCCAGACATCTCCAAAGACATAATCTTTCCTTTTTCAGTAACAAGAATCATAGCAAGGAAACTTGACTCCACATCCAAAGGGAGGGATGAGAGAGCAAGGGGAAAAAAATCAATACTCACCTAATCTAGTAAATCTCCACAGCACAACTCTTTCAAAAGATGGGAAAAATAAAATTTAATCTTTGTCAGAGGACTCATAAATAAGGCCAAATGCACTCTTGTGCGCTTGACTAAACACAAAGGTGCACAATATCTGATCTGATGAACAAAGACTGCCCGATGAATGCAGTGAATTGTTTTAATACAGTAAACAGGAGATCTGAATAAAGAGATCAAAGGAGGCCAGAGAGCGCAGTGCACCCACAATTGCAATTGCTCCCCAGGGAGTGACAAGAATAAAACTGGAAGATTTTGCTCAGAGAGATACTGCCACTGATTCTAATCTAGTTGTCTATGCTAATCAAGGCACAGCCTTTGAGCTTCCTCTAAAAGTTTCCACTCTTTTGATTTAGAAAATAATGCTTGAACTTGCAGTTGTTATATATAAATTCTGACAGATATCAAGAGGGGAAATGAGGGCACTGTGCAGAAAAAAAAACAAAACATTCGGGACATTGTTCTAGTCTTGCTATTTCTTGCTATGCAAGTTTTGACCAATTATTTTCTCTCTGGACAGCCATTTCTAAATTTTGTGTGTCCATGTTATCCTAAATATTTGCATTTAGCAATAAAACACACTATCCAAAACAGAGCTCATTCTTTTCCCCATCCAAAACAAAACTAGGTAGAAAGAAAATTCACATGAACTGTATTGACAGAACATTCACATTTCTTTTCTCATTTGAGATTTAGTTCATGCGAAGAGTTGACTCATTGGAAAAGACTCTGATGCTGGGAGGGATTGGGGGCAGGAGGAGAAGGGGACGACCGAGGATGAGATGGCTGGATGGCATCACGGACTCGATGGACTTGAGTCTGAGTGAACTGCGAGAGATGGTGATGAAGAGGGAGGCCTGGCGTGCTTCGATTCATGGGGTGGCAAAGATTCGGACAGGACTGAGCGACTGAACTGAACTGAATTACGGAGTGGGATAAAGTCTACAAAGAGGTTATCTGGGTACCATTTACTTATATTATTTTAAAATTTGTTAACAAGGCTATAGTTAATTGAACAGATTAAAAAATTAATCATCCCACGATTCTGTTTGGCTTTCAGTTTAAGTGGCGCAGGAAGTGACAATAAGCTCACAGTGAACATGGGAAGGAAGTGATGAGATGACGGGTGAAAAGGGGGATGGTAGCCGTCACCTTCTTAGAAATTGGTAAGACATCCTTCACTGATTATAAAGTGTTTAGTGCGTTCAGTGAGGGGCCTCCTGGACTATGAGTGCTTATCAAGCATAGTGCCCCATGAGGAAATAAAGCCCACGTGGTCATCTTACTGCTGACAGGGGCTGGCTTACTGCTGACATGGGCTGGGCCAGGGCAGGTGCCAAGCCAAAGCCCAGCATCCATTACCCAGTAGCCATTGCTCACCCGCTTTTGCCCGGTATCCATTACCCAGCAGTCTTTACTCAGCTGCCATTGGGCAGCAGCCATTACCCAGCAGTCTTTACCCAGCTGCCATTGGACAGCAGCAATTACCCAGCAGGCTTTGCCTGGCAGTCATCAAAAGGCAGCCATCAACCACTGCTGTTACCGGCCCTTGTGAGCTGAAGGCCCATGCTCCCTGCTACTGTCCAGCAGCCGTTCTTTTGGTCTCCAGTGACCCAGTATGAAACCACTGCCACCCATGCCACAGCTGCCCTCTTGCAAGAGGAGTTGACGGTGGAGTCTCCCTTCCTGACCCAGGAATTCTTTAGAGCTATAAGGCCACCCTAAGGACCCAGGCTGGTGTTCCCTGAGGATTCCTGGCAGTCAGGCCCCCCCAGGACGTTTGCAGGAGGGTTCCCAGGCCTTGGGGGGATGATATCTTTGGGAGGGAGAGAAAGTGACTTCTCACATTGAGCAGAGACTGAGGCTGAGTGCCACCTGACCACTTAGGGAGATGTCCAAGGAGCCAGCCTGGAAGGGTAGTCTGGAATCCATCTGGAATTCTGAAGAGACTCATAAATTGTTGTGTGTTCTTTTGTTGTTTTTGTTTTTTTGTTTGTTTGTTTTTGTTTTACCACAATGTAGCTCACTTCTGGGCCTAGATTCTCTTTCAGGTGTTGATTTGGGTAAAATTGACCATCTGAAAGGATGGGTTAACTGTGAACTTCTGACCTGCCCAAATGGGTGTGCCCTCAGCCTGCCAATCCACATCACCTTTGGTTGGCCCATCTCTTCATTGCTCCCTCCACCCCTTAACCTCTACCGTGCTGTCTCATCTAGGAGTAAACGCAGCACAAAACACTTACAGGATTGTGTTCCTATAATTGTGGAGGAAGAGGACTTGGGGGTTAGCAGGAGTATGTCATTTACATTGTATCCCAGCCCAGAGCCTTGTCACTTTGCTGTGGTGGGACAAAGCCCAGGTCACCTTGAAATCCAGAGGTTCTACCTAAGAGAGCTTGGAGCAGAGCAGGGCCCCAGCGCAGCAGGAGACCTTATCCACAGCGGCTGGAAGAGCGGGGGGGAGTATGGTGGAGAGCTCAAGGGATCCCCCGCTGCCAGGAGGCAGAAAGAGAGCAGGCTGTTCTGTGACTGTCACTGGGACTCTTTTCTGCCCAGGCTTTGTGGCCTGGGAAACAGAGAACTAAAGCTGCTGTGGCACCTCAGAACTTGGAGGATTGACAGACAAATGCTGGCAGAGGGACTGATGGCTTTGGGAGTCATTTTGTAAACAGGCTCCTGTTTGTGCAAGTGTTTGTGAAAGGTCTTAACATTCGCTTGCTGTGCAGAATGCATGACTTAGGTTTCAGAACCCTGGACCAGTCCAAGGCACCACACACTCTCAGACTGCTACGAATGACCTCAGTGGACAATCGGAAGCCGTAGAAAGGCTCTGCGAAGAAATCAACCAGAAAATGGATTTGTTTTTATTAATGAAATTTCAAAATCTGTGCCACATCCAAATACAGATCGTGGACTAGAACTGTATCCTAGAATGGCATAAAAAGTAAAAGGCTTTGAATAAAAATATGGCACTTCCATTGGGGAAACAGAATTTCCTCTTGGAAGCTTCAAGTTCCAAGCTTCAAATATTAAAGTTACAAGCTTATCACATTTCCAACACTGACTGATCATGCAAGTAAAGTGGTGAATTTATCATTTCATTTTTAAAAGAAATTATTTTACATCATTTATATCCCTTGCTGCTGCTACTGCTGCTGCTAAGTCGCTTCAGTCGTGTCCAACTCTGTGTGACCCCATAGACGGCAGCCCATCAGGCTCCCCCGTCCCTGGGATTCTCCAGGCAAGAACACGGGAGTGGGTTGCCATTTCCTTCTCCAATGCATGAAAGTGAAAAGTGAAAAGGAAGTCGCTCAGTTGTGTTCAACTCTTCGCAACCCCATGGACCGCAGCCGACCAGGCTCCTCTGTCCATGGGGTTTACCAGGCAAGAGTACTGGAGTGGGGTGCCACCACCTTCTCTTGGGTAAGGTCAACTGGGGGCTTTGGTTTTTTGTTTTTGTCTTTTTTAGGAGAAGGCATTTCTGATGAAAATATGATTCACAAGGACAACTCCATAAGCTCTAGCTGCAAGAAGATTAGACTGTGGGCTGCAACTACAAAAAAGCATGCCTGACAAGATTACTTCAAGCTTGTGTACATCATATTCTTAACACTGTATTCTCTAAAATTAGGGATCGTCAAACAGGAAGAGACAGAAAAAGTGGGAAGAGTGAGACAGAAATTTCAAAGCATGTTGAAATTTCTATGGGGTTCATGGTATGCTAAAGAAAGACTATTCTTTAGTTGTAATGTACAGTATACAAATTACGGAAGTTAAAGCTTGACAAATCTTTCTAGCCCATGGGGGATATGCAAAGGTTAAAGAGGAAAAGTTGATTTAAAAAGATTGAAAAATAATCTTAATATTAAGCTGGGCTGTAGAGTTTATCAACTAAGGAGAAATTTAGGTAGAGAAAATAACTGTATGAAAGCATAAAATGTGGTATAAATTGGTAGAAACTTCTTGATATCAGAATTAAAAGTCAACATTGTCAGAAAACTTCAGTTATGGATGGTAAATGATAGACTGTTGATTTCCAAGTTTAAGAGACTAAGATGATGAACTTATATGCAGAGTACATCATGAGAAATGCTGGGCTGAAAGAAGCACAAGCTGGAATCAAGATTGCCGGGAGAAATATCATTAACCTCAGATATGCAGATGACACCACCCTTATGACAGAAAGTGAAGAGGAACTAAAAAGCCTCTTGATGAAAGTGAAAGTGGGGAGTGAAAAAGTTGGCTTAAAGCTCAGCATTCAGAAAACGAAGATCATGGCATCTGGTCCCATCACTTCATGGGAAATTGTTGGGGAAACAGTGTAAACAGTGTCAGACTTTATTTTGGGGGGGCTCCAAAATCACTGCAGATGGTGGTTGCGGCCATGAAATTAAAAGATGCTTACTCCTTGGAAGAAAAGTTATGACCAACCTAGATAGCATGTTGAAAAGCAGAGACATTACTTTGCCAACAAAGGTCCATCTAGTCAAGGCTATGGTTTTTCCTGTGATCATGTATGGATGTGAGAGTTGGACTGTGAAGAAGGCTGAGCGCTGAAGAATTGATGCTTTTGAACTGTGGTGTTGGAGAAGACTCTTGAGAGTCCCTTGGACTGCAAGGAGATCCAACCAATCCATTCTGAAGGAGATCAGCCCTGGGATTTCTTTGGAGGGAATGATGCTGAAGCTGAAACTCCAGTACTTTGGCCACCTGATGTGAAGAGTTGACTCACTGGAAAAAACTCTAATGCTGGGAGGGATTGGGGGCAGGAGGAGAAGGGGACGACAGAGGATGAGATGGCTGGATGGCATCACGGACTCGATGAACGTTGAGTCTGAGTGAACTCCAGGAGATGGGGATGGACAGGGAGGCCTGCCATGCTGCAATTCATGAAGTCACAAAGAGTCGGACAGGACTGAGCGACTGAACTGAACTGAAGATGATGAAATTCACTTTTCATCCCTATTTTTAGACTGAAATGAACTTAGATTTAAATTTGAAAGCGACAAGTATTCAGGTCCCTAATACTGTGATTTCATTCTGAATAATTGCCTTTTATTTTCAGTGCCTATTGTGTCTTTACTGTACCTCATGTCACAATTTAATCTCTTTTTAAACTTAATTTAATGCCCAATTTAATCTCAATATGACAGCTAATAATTAAGAGAACTCATGTTGTGTAGCTTAATGTTTGGTTGTGTTGGTTACGTATATGTGTCATGTACGACATTGTTTCATACCATGCAATTTAATGAACAGCATCACTTGATATGTTTATTTCTGAAGAACAAAAAACCAAGCTACCATCTTTTGAGAACCAAAACATAGGTTTTCATGGTGATGTTGTGAGCAGTAAGAGGCTTTATACACTACACTACTTTGAGCATTTGTACGTTACATGTAAGAATGTACCAACCTCTAGGTTATGTGTATGTTTCATGTACAAATCTAGACATCATACACACAAATATGAAATAACCATTTTGTAATTATAGTAATTACTTGGATTATTACTTTGTATCTGTGGTTTTCAACCTTCTCCCCCTTTTTATTCGGTGAAATCTTTGGAAGGAATTCTTTCTTGGAAGCCCAATTAGCAAAACAGACAAAGGTGACTCTGCTCGGGTGTCTGTGGGGGCTGAGAGGCAGGTTTTTACTCTCAGCGGCACGCAAGCCCTTTCACAGGGGTCTCTGGCTCTGGAGCACTGGAGACCATTGTTGGTATGTAGCGCCCTGCATTTGCAGCGGGCTTGTATATATGTCCCAGCATTTCATCTCCATAACGTTGTTCAGTGTCACTGCATTTTGCAGATGAAGAATGAGGCATCAGATCCATTTACTTTCCCACTGCCCCATAACTACTGAGCGACTTGATCTCAACCCGACTCCAGCGGTATTGCGGTGATCTCATACTGTCTACAACCAGAGAAAGCGCGCTGAGTCTCATCCCAAGAAGGCTGAGATAGAGTTCAGGTAAAGCGTGTCTCCCGTGGTTGTCCCTCTTTAGCAGATATGACTAGCAGTCACCGCATAGGTCTCACCCCTGTGGTTTACCCAGATTACTGATTGCAGAGGTTATGAGATGTGTGTAATTCCCACCCCATAAACCTGGCCCTTTTGCTCCCACTTGAGAAAGTGTCTTGGATTATGGGGCATGAGGGTGAGGTTATTATCCGGATCTATTTTTATTTATGAACGAGGTGAACAGTTCACAAGCTTCAGTGTTTTAATTATTAGTGGAAGCAATTGCTTTTCATCATCCTAGTTGAGAGACAGTATATCTAAAGAAGTAGAATTAGTGCTCAGCATCTTGAGAAACTATTAGAATATAATAATAGAATCAAAAATTACCTTGGTGGGAGAAGAGACTCAATAGGAGCCAAAGAAAAAAGGAAAATTAAGAAAGAAAAGTAAACTGCTTGGGTATAAGATGAGAAGGGATTGGTATAACCGGAATTAATGTAGCAATTATAATTATAATATTTAATGCCAGTCAGTGATGAAACTCTTCATTTTGCATATGGCAAATATATTTAATATCAGTCAGATGTTTACTAAATGAGCTTTCCAATTTTACTTCTGAGAATCTAAAATATCATGAAATAGAGTAAGAAGGAGCTACAACTATCAGGGAAATGCAAAACCAAACCACAAGATGTTACTTCTCACTTGTTAGAATGGCAATTATCAAGGTATACTATCATGTAAGAAATGAAGTGCCAGTTTATGTTCGATACCAGATATAGGATGCTTGGGGCTGGTGCACGGGGATGATCCAGAGAGATGATATGGGGTGGGAGGTGGGAGGGGGTTTCAGGATTGGGAGCACATGTACACATGTGGCTGATTCATGTCAAATTATGGCAAAACCAATATAGTATTGTAAAGTAGAATAAAATAAAATAAAATAAAAATAAAAACATCAGCTAAATATAACAACAACAATAAATGATGAATAAGCATTGGCAAGGAAGCGGACAAAAGGGAACTTTTGTGCACTGTCGATGGGAATGTAAACTGGTGCAGCCACTGTGCAAAACAGTATGGAGGTTCCTCAGAAAATTAAAAATAGAACTGCCATATGACCCAGTAAGTCTACTTCTGGACACTCATCTGAAGGAAGTGAAGAAGCTAGCTTGAAAAGTTAATGCACCTCCGTAATCATTGCAGCATTCTGGAAGAAACCTAAGTGTCCACTGATGGATGAAAAGATAAAAAAAAAAAGTGATATTTGCATATATATCATGGAGTATTATTCAGTCGTAAGAAAAGAAGGAAATCTTGCCATTTTTGACACATGTGGACTTTGAGGGCATTATGCTAAGTGATATAATAAGTCAGATGCATAATAAGTCAAAGACAAATACTCTATGATCTCAAATATGAAGGCTTAAAAAAAGAAACTAAATCTACAGATACAAAGAACAGATTGATGGTTGGAAAGGAAAAATGGGTGAGTAGGGTCAAAAGGCACAAACTTCCAATTAAAGTCATGGGGATGCAATACATAGCAGGGTGACAATTTATAATATTGCATATTGAAAGTTGCTAAAGAGTAGATTTAAGTTTTTATCATACTACACAAAAATTTGTAACTGTGTAGTGATGGATGTTAACTAGACTTACTATGGTGATCATTTTGCAGTATATACAAATATTGAATCACAATGTCTTATGCCTGAAACCAATGTCATATGTCAGTGATAGCTCAAAATCAATGACAAAAAGGAGGCACAACTTAAAATCTTTGAGAAAAAACAGAATGATTTGAATCTGGAGAAAACTAAGGTTTCAACTGTATCAATTTGAGGAGAGAAACATAAAAAGTGTATGGAGCCGTTTTACCTCAGTCTTTTAAAGAGCAAGAAATAGGAAATTTTGCCACGTTGAGGGTGTTAGAATATGATAGGAGAACAAGTGAAGTTTAGAAGCTCATTAAATACAGGGAAAGTTCTCACTTAGCTAAACAATTGAAGCTTGTTCTTAAAGACAAAGACATAGACCAAGGAGTCCTCCTGGGTCTCTCATATATGGGTTTATGGCTTCAGTGGCTAACAGGGAGCTTCCATAGCAACTCAGCAGTAAAGAATCTGCTTGCAATGTAGGAGATGCGAGTTCGATCCCTGGGTGGGGAAGGTTCCCTGGAGGAGGGTGTGGCAACCCACTCCAGTAATCTTGCCTGGAGAATCCCACAGAGGAGCCTAGTGGGCTACTGTCCATAGAGTTGCAAAGAGTCAGACACGACTGCAGTGACTCGGCACGCGTGCACACATGGCCAACAGAATGCAAGAGAATTTTTAGCAGAGGAATTACAGACATGTGGCCACAGTCACGTCTCATGATATATTAACAGATACTATGGGAACATTGGTTCCGGTTCACATCATTTTAGGAGTACTAGGTTTAGAAAAGGAACACAGATGTGTACAGGACAAGACTTCTCAGAACCCTTGATAGGCTCATGTACATTGTAAAGCTCTCAGCACAAGAGAATCAGAAGTGTTTTACTAACTTTACCTTTTTCCTACCTCTTTTTACCTCACAGAGCATGAGAGTGCTGGGGAACGCAATGTGAGAAGTGCTGATGTACAGCATTATTCTTAAGCAAGGACGCACAGTCAAGAAAGTTGGCAGATTCCTCCTAATAAGAAAATTCAGTATGTCTGGGATCAAACTTAGGAATTTCACACTCGCTTTCCCTCCCGCGAATGACACAGGAGTAGGGTTCTTCGGAACACCAGAGAGGAAGAAACTGGAGGGTCTTGTCCTCAGGAAGCTTGCAGATCAGCACGCAGCCACTGACCTGAAGCCTCACCAGTGTTTCCTCTGTAAATGTTGTGTTTTATACCTCTCATATAACTCTTATCGTATTTTGCTTTGTACAAGAGTTATTTTAAATTTCATATTGAGTGCCTGCTACATGCCAGGTGCTGTGCTTAGGGCCACAGAGGACAAAGAAATGAGTCTTCTGAGCAGTTAGCATTCAGGTAAAGGGCAAAACTGAAGCGGAAGCTCCAATACTTTGGCCAGCTGATGCAAAGAACTGACTCACTGGAAAAGACCTTGATGCTGGAAAGATTGAAGGCAGGAGGAGAAGGGGACAACAGAGGAGGAGATGGTTGGATGGCATCACCAACTCAATGGACATGAGTTTGAGCAAGCTCTGGGAGTTGGTGATGGATAGGGAAGCCTGGCATGCTGCAGTCCATGGGGTCACAAAGAGTCAGACACAACTGACCAACTGAACTGAATTGAAAGGGCAAAATGTTAGAAAGGTACTTACTGATTGGTTTTTTTTCTATTTTGACAAATTGACAAGTAATGGACAAATGAAATTGTATATATTTAAAGTGTACAACATGACAATATGTGTACATTTTGAAATGGTCACCATAATCAAGTTAATTAATACATCTATCATACCACATGGTTACCTCTTAAAAAAATAAATAGAATGTAAATTTGCATGTCATTCTTATGAAGGGGCCATACTAATTTCGTATCATTCCAATTTTAGTGTATGTGCTGCCGAAGCCAGCACGAGTCATTGATTGTTAATACAAGCCTTAGATCTTCTGACAGCTGTAGAAATGTTCCATTAGTGTTAGACATGTGAGTATACAGATGGCCCCTTCGTGGCTGTTATTTTCCCTTGCCACACACCCAACCCCTAGTTCCATATAGGAAATGAAAAGCTCTTTCCTAATATAGCTTCAAATTCATGTTTTGTACATGACCTTAGACTGTGTCTAAGGTTCCCAGGACCTATTTTTTTAATTGATTGGAAGGAGAGGTAGGGAATTTAACATTAATGTTGCCCAATCTTACATTCTTCTTACTTTACAATCTTTTGGGCTTACCCTTTATTTCTTAATTATTTTCTTCGATATTTATTTTTTCCACTTAAAGCTAAATAATACAAAATGAAGTGAAAGTGGAAAAGTTTTTTAAAAATAATTATCAGTATTACCCTTTAAAATTTTGCTTTATGAAAAAGATTTTCAAGCTATTACTCATGTGGAAGTTGTAGTATTCATTAATACGTGCATTTTGTGCAAAATCAGCAAACTCTACATTCCCGGTTTGGCTGTTATATACACAAATTAATGAATGTGCTTTAATGAATTTGATTAATATGCAGCAGTTTAAGATCCATTTTGTATTATTAGCACAGAAATGTTCCTCACTGAATGCGCTGAATCAGAAGGCTGTGTTTGCCTGGGAAGGCTGTCATAGACACACGCACACACTTCACAAATAATGTAAAGCTAAGATTTCTATAATTATCATAATTCACTCATTAAGATATTAGCAAACTGTCGCATCCACAAAAGATTCTCTGTGCGTGGAATTTCCCATCTTTGCCTGCACTAAAGATATACATGCAGTGCCAGTGCCAGCGAGTGTAAATGGAAACCCTACTTCTGCATTTTATTAGCAAATTTCGCAAACTACAAACAGCTTGAGCGTTGTATAAATTTATAGTTGTACTTGCACATTTGTGATGGCGGTTTTCGGCATGCAAGTTTTATCTGAGAGCTTTTACTTGGAACTGCACAGAGCAATTCCAAAACCTCAAAACTAAAGGAAAATAAAATTGAAGTGCCTTTACAATTGAGTGATTTATACATTAAAGTATTTATTTTAAAACAAGATTAAAAATACTGCACTGCTAGAAACATTCTGTCCTGGTAGAAGCCACTCAGATGGAAAATTTCATCTATTTCAAACTGATTTTGTGCCTGAATGACTCGCACATATTTTCCTAAAGCCTAGTCATGTCAGATGATTTATTCTACTTTTAACAATACTGTGCAAGTAGCCAGGAAGATTCAAGTGTTGACGTGGTAGAAGGCAGTTGTCCAATTAGGTGCTCAACTATATTTTGATTCTTTTTGCTTACACACACTTATTCTTTTCTTACCTTCTGATCCCCTACTCAGCAGCATTTTCTTCTAAATGATAATATCTGCATATTTCGGTCCTAGAAATACTTGGCCAAATTTGAACTGTAGAATACATTTTAGATCAAAATTCCAACTAAGGATAAGGTGGGAAATCCATTTTTGAACAGTTTAAGAACAGGGGGAGCTCAGGTACAGTGTACACACGGTGCACATATTTTCGGCGTCCTTTCCATGCCATCCCTCCCCCCTTCACCGGGCAGGGCCAGCTGTATTCCCACAGTGCCTCTAGTGGCAGGGATGCTCTGTGTCTTATTCAAGATAATTGGTCTGAGCTAAGCTGCCTGGTTACAATACACAAGACCATTCTCCAGTTAGATAATTGATGCTTATTTTCAGACCTTAGCCTCTCAATTAAAAAATGATTTTTTGCTTCACACTGGGCTCTGGTTCCGTCTTCTGAACTACAGAATTAAGACATAATAAATTGTGTTGGTCTAAGCCACTAAGATTATGTCAGTTTGTTATAACTGTGATAAGAAACTAACACATCTGACATTTGAGACTGGGGGTCTACTTTTCTGAGCGTTGCCTTTTTCGTCATAAACCTTGACATTTTAGCTTGCAAGTTCACCTTGAGTGGGTGCTTCCGCCCCTCTCTGGACTACCCCTACCCTGTCTACCTGTTTGTGGACACTGGGAAGCACTCTGGGACCCCAGGGCTTGACCAGTAATTTGGCGTCCATTCCCACAGTGATAACAGTGTCATCCCAGGGCCAGTCACCGGACCAGGGGAGGGCTTGGCCCAGGGCTGCTCTGTCTGCCTCCTCCCACCACTGCCACAGCCAGCGAACAGTAACTGGGCCTTTCCTGGCTCCTTCCACACGCTGAAAGCCCACCCCAGACCTTAGCTGTGTGCAGAAAGCCCCCACTGTGTGTGTGTGTATGTGCTCAGTCACTCAGTTGTGTCCCACTCTTTGCAACCACATGAACTATAGTCTGCCAGGCTCCTCTGTCCATGGGATTTTCCAGGCAAGAATACTGGAGCAGGTTGCCATTTCCTTCTCCAGGGAATCGTCCCCACTCAGGGATCAAATCTGTGTTTCTGGCACTGGCAGACAGATTTTTTACCACTGAGCCACCAGGGAATCCCAAGCTCACCATTAGTCCTCAACTATATGCTATTGTCCTAGAGAAGGCAATGGCACCCCACTCCAGTACTCCTGCCTGGAAAATCCCATGGATGGAGGAGCCTGGTAGGCTGTAGTCCATGGGGTCGCTGAGGGTGGGACATGACTGAGCGACTTCCCTTTCACTTTTCACTTTCATGCATTGGAGAAGGAAATGGCCACCCACTCCAGTGTCCTCGCCTGGAGGATCCCAGGGACGGGGGAGCCTGGTGGGCTGCCGTCTATGGGGTCACACAGAGTCGGACACGACTGAAGCGACTCAGCAGCAGCAGCAGCATATGCTATTGTCCAGGTCACAGGAGTGAACTCCTTATCACCCTGTCTGCTTCAGTGCTCAGAGCTCCATAGACTTCTGGCTCATGACACTTTCCACTTTGTAGTTCTGTTTCTGGTCCATTAAGATGTTTAGCTCACTTTTTTAGCATAGCCATATTTTTATATTTATAATCTATATTTAATATTTGATTTAATTTATAAAATCCATATGAAATACCGGCTGGGTAGTTTGTTGTTGCTGTGTTTGGAGCAGAGGGGAGAAATCCCAGGCACCACTTTCACCGTGAGACCACCATATGCCACACCCATGATTAACACTTCACAGAGCGTGTTCCAGTTTGCACCGTGTTTCAGCTGAAGAGGAAATATAGGGAGTGGTTAACTTCCGTGGCTCTCAGTGATTTGCTTTTTGTATTCTCAGGGATGTCACTTTCTCCAACAAATAATACCCTCCCGGCAAAGGCTTGGCTGGTTGAAAATTATAAGAGAAAGTTTCATTGTATTGCACCTTGAGCTGGCTGTTCCAGAAATGCATCTTAAAACTTGCTATTTCAGGAAGCTGGCTCGGCGCCTCTGCTTTTTCTGCAGTCCATCAATTCCATAAATTGGCCAGGCGTTCCTGGAGGATGACTGTTAGGGTCAGGAGAGGGGAGGAACAGACCACCAGGTGTTACATTTAAAAGGTGGCAGAAGTCCCCGGTTTCGTCATGTGCTTTAAGAGTGTGGAAAATAGCGGTTCACAGTTAACACCAGAAGTGCTCATTAAACTGATCTTCTTTGGGGAATGATTTCCCCCCAGATGTCTCAGGCTATCAAGTAGCTAAAATTCTATCAGGATTATGATATCCACCAAGTTACAAGTTATACGAAACGATACTTGAAATAAAGGCTTTGCAGGCAAATTAAAATAGTAATAATTTCAGTTAATGTAATGGTATCTTTTTTTTTTAAGACCCTTAATATCATTCAGGCAAAATTACATATTTGGGGGAAAAAATGAGCTACTTAAGAAGATTTCCTAATTGTATGTAATAAGCCTGAAGGCATATTGGAGATGTAATTCAGAAGCCTGGACACAGAGGAAGATGGCTCTGAGGGTGATGCTGTGCAATAGAACTACATTTTAGTCACAAATAGTCATAATGTAAAATTATCTCCCAGAAAAAAGGAAGCTGGGGATATGTTACGGTTTCCACCACAAGCTCTGTAATCTCGGCTCCACTCTGGAGATCACAGAACTACGTGTGCCGATTTCTCTGTATGCCCCCAAACCTTGCAGATCAAATGTTGTCGTCTAACAACTCAGTATTTTGCAAGCAATAGAGCTTATGTTCCTCAAATTCCTGAAGCCTCTAGCCTTCTTTGTTTAGTTTATGCCAGTGTGGTATTCGGCTCGTTTTGCCTCATTCCTACTCCAACTACAGTGAGCAAAATTCCAAAGTCATTTCTTGAGGTAAAAGGAGAATTAGTTAAACTAAGTACGAATCCCTTTACCTATAAATAGGATAACTGTTTTTATAAAATTTTAAAAAATCTTTTACCTTGTTGCGTTACACATTGTCTATCAATCCATCAATGAGTGTGTCTACGTTTACTATAGTTCAAATGGCTCTTGCATAGAATCTGGAAAAGACACATATGTGATCTTGACAAATGACTCAAAAGCAATACTGCAGGACACTGATTTGGAGTCTAACTCAGTCGAGTAAATTTGAAATTTTTTGTTAACGCTCAGGCAGATTTCATAGAGCAGACTGGCAAAGTCTCCTATAAAAATAAGCCTCACGGTGGTAAAACCCCTTCCTTCCTAAAGTCCTACGGTTTCTTTTCCTGCCTTTGTTAGCTCAGGAGTCACATACCATCATCCCTGTCATATGGATTTTAGAAGTCCCAAGATAAAGGCTCAAAACCCGTCTGGGCGGCACTTCTATGAGCTCTGCTTTCTCACCAGGCTGGGAGCTCATCATGGTGCCTCCTTCAACCAGGCTGATTCCCTCCCCACCCTCCTGTCTCTGGGCTCAGTGCACCCACAGGGGTGGCTGGCACGATGGAGGATGCTGGGGTAGCCTGAGCTTCCAAGCAGACTTCTGGGCCGGTGAGTCGGCGCTCTCGGTTCAGTCTCCCTGCTGGGCAAGTGGTCTGTTTATGCCTGTCTCCATAACCCCTCCTGGCCAGCTTCATCACTATTTCTTAGTTGGGTCTCAGCACCAGCAAAGCACAGCTGTGGATTCTAGCCTGAGATTTGGCTGGGGTTGTCCCTGGCTTGGGCTTAATACACCCAAGGGGGAGACTGGAGATGGGATAATGAAAAGGAAGAAATGGTTGTTTGTCTGGCCTTCCTCAAAAGTCTCTCCAACTGTTTTCAGCACTTGGAAAAGCTCTCAGTGTTCAGGATCAGCTCAGGGTGTGTCTTTCCAGAAAACAAAGGAAGATGGAGGCCTTTTCCTAAATTCAGGCTGGACTTTGTAAGGCGGCCTGGCCACCTAATGTGGACAGCTGACTCACTGGAAAAGACCCTGATGCTGGGAAAGATGGGGGGCAAGAGGAGAAGGGGGAGACAGAGGATGGGATGGTCAGATGGCATCATCGGCTCAATGGACATGAGTTTGAGCAAACTCGGGGAGATAGTGGAGGACGGAGAAGCCTGGCGTGCTGCAGTCCATGGGGTTGCAGAAAGTTGGACGAAACTTAGCGACTGAACAACAAAAACAGCTCCACCTTGCTGCAAAGGCTGAGTGAGGTGCCTTCAGACAGAAAAGGCCCCACTTCTGCTTGTTTCCTAGAAGAGCCAAGGAATCGTCCTAGCTAAGAGGAGACAGCGGCGCTGGTAGGCATAACCAACCCCAGGTGCTATACGAGGAGCAAGTATGGTTCCTCAGGTGACTACGGAACACTGAGACCAAGGCCAAGAGTTAGGCTGAGCTGGGGGAGGGGCGGCGGGACACACAGCGCCCTCCGACCTCTTCCCACTCCACAATCCCAGAGACCTGCCTTCCTGCCTTTACCATCCGTGTGATTAAAGATGACAGATAGAATCCTGTTTTCCCTCACAAGAGGAAGGGTCTGTGCAGGCATCTATTTGATTGGTGTTACTTCCGTTTGTGAAGTGTAGAGCCTTCCCTGTGCTCAGTGGGGAAGACAGGGAGAGACCTTCAGTGTCATGGAAGAGCCCTGCTCTGAAGAGCTAGGACTGAATTTGGCTCTCATGAGCCACTGCTCCCGAGTTCCCGATTTATTCCTCTGCAAAGACAAGAAAATGGCTCTGCTGGCTCCCTGAGTTTGTCCGGAGGAGCATGTTGGAAAATGGATGTGTAAGCTCTCAGAAATGATGACAAACATGTTTAAGAAATATCTGGCGAGCAGCACTGTTCCAGGGCCTGGAGATAAGGAATGAAGCAGACATTGACCCTGCCTCCTGGAGACCAACACTTTCAGCCATTAAGAGGTAAAGTCCCTGCCCCATCAAAACATGACACTGTCTGTATAACCTCTGTCAGTGACTTTAGCTCTGCGTCCACCTTGCTGCAGGGTTCCTGTTTTTCAAGTCACGATCCATATGGGTTTCTCCCCGCTCCACTCCTGCCTAATTCTTTCCCTGCATCTTCCTCTTCTTGCGAAACTGAAGGTAGTGTTTGGGATAAATAAGAAACAGTTGGTTCTGGGAGATACATCAGGGACCAGGGAAGGCTTCAGGCAGGAGGGACATCTTAGTTGAGGTCTGAAGGAGGAGCTGGATTTGATCAGGCCAAAGACGGTTGGAAGTGACAGAAGTCCAGGCTGAGAGGGAACATTGGCATTCGGAGAAATGTCAGTGATTAGCGGTGATTGTAATCAAGAATCCAAAGGATGGAGGGAAAAGAGGTGAAAATGATGAACATGTTCAAATATCTGGCCAACAGGCTTGTGGGAGAGAGATTAGCAGCTGGCTCAGCTATTGGGGCAGAACCGGAATCAGAGGTTGGAAATCCAGTGCAAAGGACACTGACTAAAATTTAAATGATTAAAAATGGCTTCCACTTAGTCCTTACAATATGCTAGACACCGTGTTGAGGGCTTTATATCCGTTGTTTCATTGGATCCTCAGAACAACCCTATGTGGTCACTGCCATGAGGAAACAGAGAGGTTAAAGGATCTAGCCTGAGGTCCCACAGGGAGGACGGGGCGGGGCTGGGATGCCTACGCTGGTGCTCCCAGTCACCACCCTCCAACTGCTTCCTTGTGAGAGCTATGTAGTCACAGAGCAAATGTGTGAGCTTGAGAGTCCCCGTCACTGCAGAGTTCAACTACGTGGCCAGGACATTGCAGAGAATCCAAGCACCAAGTTGAACCAGGAACATCCTGAGGGTCTTCCGGCTGTGAGATTCAGGGATTCAGTGATGTGTCAACAGCCCCCAAAGACAACCCCTTCCGTGTCTGGGGCAGCTTCGTTGTGGTGTATAGTGGGCTCTCCTGAGCTGCCTTTAAACGGGGTGTGTGTTACTCGTCTTTGCCATTGCAGAAGAGAGGATATGGCGAGCTCTGAAAGTGAGGCAGAGTGAAATGGACCGAATTAGGGCAGCTCAAACCGCCAATAAAGACCTGCATCTTTCACAAACATCTGCTTTAGCTAATGCTGGCCTTGGGCAGGATTAAATTATGTATTCAGCTCTTAAACTATCACAGATTCATGTCTCAAGAGCATAACCGTGAGAAAATATTGCACCAGTAGCAGAAACAAAACGGTCTCGCTCCTTTTGCATTAAAAAATTTTTGGTGGATCTTTATAATAATTCTTCGTTTTCTCTCAAATTAAAGGGCTTTGTGAGAGACCAAATAGGTTAGAATGCAAAGGATTTTTTTTTGCACTGGCTTATTGAATTGAAAAAATGAAAAAATAAAGGCTGCTTTTGCTCACTCAAACAACAAACAACAATAAATTATATGATGAATTGGGGAATCTTAGAGGTAGAGGGATTTTAGAAAGCATTTCAATGTATTTACTAGAACATGAGAACTGCCTGTTATTTATAATGAAGTGCTCCTCTAACGTCCCAAATCATTAACCATGTGCCCTGGGTAGCCTGACTCCTTCCTGGTCCCAGCATTTTCTTAAAACAGAGTCATAGACTCTCACAGTATGAGGACTTTGAAATCGAAAAGTTGCTCAGTCATGTCCGACTCTGTGTGACCCCAGAAACTGTAGCCTGCTAGGCTCCTCTGTCCATGGAATTCTTCAGGCCAGAATCCTGGGTGGGTAACCTTTCCCTTCTCCAGAGGATCTTCGCAACCCAGAGATCACACTCAGGTCTCTCCCATTGCAGGTGAATTCTTTACTAGCTGAGCCACCAGGGATGAGAACTTTACCTCTGAATTTTAAAGAGGTGCAGGTGGAAGACCCTCTTTTATCCTCAACTCTGACACGTTTAGTGGTTAGTAGTCTTCCCTAGTAGTGCAGACAGTAAAGAATCTACCTGCAATGCAGGAGACTGGGGGTCGATTCCTGGGTTGTGAGGATCCCTTGGAGAAGGGAATGGCAACCCACTCCAGTAATCTTGCCTGGTGAATTCCATGGACAGAAACAAAACAGTCTCGCTTATTTTGACCACAGACAGTCCAACTCACAGAGAGTCGGACACCACTGAGCACTAAACAGCAACAGTCAGAAGGTAACACTTGAGAGTTTACAAAAACATGTGTTTCCCAGAAATCCCAATAAAATAAGACATCGCGTTATTGACAGAAGTCCCCTTTGTCATGGCAACCCCAGGTCCTTGTATGCTAATAGAAGCTGTTTTCTATAGCGATGAGGTGCACACATGTCATCTCAAGCAAAACTCAGGGTCAATTTTCCTTTTAGCTGAGCAAGATATTTTCATTCCCTCTCCCTTTCTTCTCCCTCCACCACATAACAGCTTTCACATTCCTTAAGTACTTGTTTAACTAAAATTCTGCCTTCTGAACTCTTGGGCTTCTCACGTGGCTCAGTGGTAAAGAATCTGCCTGCCAATTCAGCAGATGCAGGAAACACGGGTCAATCCCTGGGTTGAGAAGATTCCCTGGAGAAGGGAATGGCAACCCACTCTAGTATTTTTGCCTGGGAAATCCCATGGACAGACAAATCTGGCAGGCTAGTCCATGGTGGTATAAAAAAGTTGGACATGACGTAGTGAACAAACAACAACAATAACTCCTATAGCTTCTGAACTCTTTCTGGTTCTTTCTTTTCTTTCATGAAGGAAAAATCTCATCTCAAATATGTATCAAGAATATATGTAACATATACTCTTTTAAAAGTTGGGACAAACCAAATTTTTAAAAACCGCATTCAAGTCACCACTTTCACAGCAAATCGTTTCCTACTTTACTCCTTTAAATATTTAAATGAATGTTTAGGTCATAGTTTTTTAAAGATATGCCAGTAGCCTTATAGAAGAGAATTCTTCTGGCAACTTGAAAATGTACCAGTAGTAATTTATAATAAATGGATAGGAAAGATTTTACAATAAGGGCCCTGTAACAAAACATCTCAGCTGCCAATGAATGGGCAGGTGGGCAGGTGATTCTTAAACAGAATTCAAACCACCAATGCCAGCCATGGTCCAAATGAGGGGGCCCCTGTGGGTCAGGGCAGGGAAGACAGAGTTATACGGAGACAGTTACAGCTGCGGTGAACTGAAAACCCCTCTGCTCATTTCCTCTCTGGTCCAGAGCACGCTGGAGGAGCACTGATCTTTGCCAGCCAGCCCTAAACACAGTCTGTAAGACGAAGATGAATCAAGCTCAGCAGCATTGTGCCTGTTCCCGTGGCTGCTCAAGAGGCTGGGAGGACTTTGGTGTGGGCAACAGCAAGACAGATGGTGTCTGAGGTGGGCAGGTGGGGCGATGCTGGACAGTGCTCAGAGACCAGCAGAGGCTGGGGCTCCCGGGCCTGTCCTTGTGCCCAGCAGCAGCTTCTCAGCACGGCAGTCACCATGGGCAGGATTCTGAACACCCCGATGCCTCTGTGCCAGTGATTAAGTGGCTGGAAGAGGTGTAGAAAACAATCAAGGTTCCTTTTGACAACAACATTTCTCTCTGAGGCCTTCCACTGGTTTAAATGATTGACCATCACTGAATAGTATCAGTCATGTCAAGCAGTCCAAACTCACAAGACAGTCTTCATCAAGCACTTCATTCCCCCAAGCCAACACAAAATTTGAGGTCTGTAGGAAATTTTGCCACTGTTTTTTGTTTCCTCTTTATCCTTCCCTTGTGGCTCCACTGGTAAAGAATCTGCCTGCAATGTGGAAGACGGGTTTAATCCCTGGGTTGGGAAGATCCCTTGGAGAAGGGAAAGGCTACCCACTCCAGTATTCTGGCCTAGAGAATTCCATGGATTATATAGTCCATGGGGTTGCAAAGAGTCGGACATGACTGAGCAACTTTCACCTTATCCTCCAAAGCCATTTTTTTCAGGTTGCATATTTATATATGCATGTTAAAACTAAAGGTGTCCGTCAAGCATGTTTCATTTGAAATGGCTTTTGTGTTTGTGCCTTCATGGATAGGGACCTGTTTTATTTCCCTCTACTGTTGTCTTCCTTCATCTGGCAAAGCCATCCACCCACCCCCAATGATTTAGAACAGAGAGGAAATGAGTATCAGGCCTTTGTTTAACAGCCGCACTACAGCTGCCATTAGACAAATTTTACTTCCTCTCTGAGTAGAGAGAAACTGTCTTTCCTCAACCAAAATGTCAAATGAACACAGTCCTTAAATAAGAACACGAATTTAACCTTTACCGGATGTCTTTATTCTTTAACATTCTTCGAAGATACGCACTTGAAAAAGTTTAAGACTTCCTAATACCCAGCCTTGATCCTTTATCATCTGTTGTTTCCAGAGGGTCTCATATGTGAACAAAATGATGGTCTCTGTCATAATGGAGCACAGTTATTTATTCACCTAGCAGAGCAGAGGAAATCATTTTTAAAGTGAAAACACAAAATGGGTTGTTTCTACCACAAACTTCCTACAAAGGCAGGAATCTTACTTCATAAATAGAACCAGATCCTCACTCCATTCTCTGCCCAGCAGAAAAATTACATGGCTTTTAGCTTTAATGGCCTTTTAGGCTTGTCGCCAAAAGAAGTTCCAAAAAATCTTTCTGGTCCCAATTTGCCCTCTCAGCCCGGTTCTTTTGTGAAGCACGGAGGAGAGACTCTGGAGACCACAACCAGGTTCTATGAAACGAATCCCGGGGCCAAAGATCCACTCCACACAACCGAGAGGAGAGAAAAGGAGGCCCTTGATCCCAGGGAGTCAGACAGTGACCGGGCGCGTTTTGGGGAGGTGGGCATAGCTTAACTGACGGAGTGACCGTCTGGCACGTGTGTTATTGACGTTGCAGAGGCTGATGCGTGGCTGCCCAGGTGTGGCTGGGGGAGCGCGTGGGCCAAGCGCGGCCGGAGGTGTGGCCTGTGGTCTCTGGCCTTATTGCTCTGTGTTCTCATCTGCCTCTGTCTTTCTTTTTTCTTGAAAGCTTTGAGTTTTTGCTTCAACATTTCACATCCCAGTCCTGAGCTGCTCCTGACAATGAAGCCAAGACCACGTCGTCTCTGATTCTTCACAGGCGCCTCCAAGCTACAGAATTTCAGAAGAACCTAAGGGTACTGGAGCCCAGGCCACAGGGGAATTTGAGCACAATGTCCGCCCGTGCCTGATTAGACCTTATCCTCTCCATTAGCTCGGCTTCCTCATTCTTAAGACAACTGTCCCTGGGACTTCTCTGGAGTCCAGTGGGTTGAGACTTGGCCTTCCAAAGCAGGGGGTGTGGGTTTGATCCCTGGTCAAGGAACTAAGACCCCACGTGTCACAGGGTGCAGCCAAAAATTAAAAAATACATTGTAAATCAACATTAAAAATTAAAAAAAAAAGACAACTGTAACTGTTAAAGCTGTAGCCTCTGTGATACCTGCGTATCGTTTATAGGTGTTACCCTCTGAAACTTCATTCTGTCTGATTCTCTCCTTTCCTTTATTCATTCAGTACCTGTTTTTGTGCTACTGAGTCATGGTGAGAAGCTCAAGGTTGAATCCCATCGAGTGCCTTGCCTTCCAATAACTTAGTGTTACCTACCCAGAGAGATGAGAAGATGGCACAAAGGTCAGGAGCCACGATCTGCTCAAAGTGGTGCGCCGTTAGGGAGGCACCAGAAAACAGCGACGCTTGGAGGGAGGGCAGGCTTGCTTCCGCTGTGGTGATCCCCTGAGGCTCCCAGGCGGGGCCTGCGCCTGAGGCGGCCTCGCAGGAGCCCGGGGCTGAGGTCTGCAGAGGCGGAGGGCGGCCGTTCCAGTCCGAGCGAGGAGGCTTGGAGCACCACTGTCTCTCACCTCCTCCAGCCAGGTCAGCTCCTGAGGGAACCGGGAGGTGCCTCAGCGCTGCGGTGGGTCTGCTCCAGGCACTCGATTCACCCACCATAGCTAGGTTAAAACAAAAAAAAAATTGAAAGCTGACACAGATAGACAAAAATAAAACAAAAAATGACCCGGATTTGAGGAGCTTAAAAAAAAAGAATCTCTAAAACATAAAAAGGAGGCGCCGTATAGTATCATTGCCTCACATGGCTGGGTTCTAAACCATGCCTGGGCGCCCCGGAGCCCTGGCTTTGAGTTGCTGGAATGCTCCTTATGTCTGAGAGATTCTCAGAAACAACGGGAAGACAGAGCCCTGCCCTGGAAGCCTCTGGAGAGGGAGCGTGTGTGACTGTTTTCAAAACAAAAGATGATTCCTGAGCATCAGAGAACTGCAAATGCTGTGACAAACTCACACCTCGGGTTCCGTATGAACAAATCTCAACCTGTGACTGGAATGTTCTCACAGTTATTTAAGTTCCCAGAGTGTGTCGCATTTTCCTCCTCACCATATCATTACCGTTAAAATGTTAAGAAAAAGAAAGCTGAGGAACGCCATCTTCTGAGTAAGTGTCAGAGAGCCAAAAATGTAGCAGGCATTTCCAAACCTTTCAAATATAAGACAACACTGTTAAATCATTTTTACTGACGGCATAAAATAAAAATTAGTATAAAATATTAAATGTTTATGAGCACAGACTCTGCTTTTAACAGTTTCTAATTTAGACAGGATGATTTAGCAATTAAATTTTCTCATAATTACTCTCCTTGATACATTATAAGTGCACTAAGTTTCACCTTCAGTCATTTAATGGCAAAAGACAATGATGTTTTTAGTCTTATTTAAAATACTAGATCTATAGTCAAGAAAAGCCTTTTTCTTCTCCGTTCACTAGTCTCTCAATGGAGCACAGGGAGACAGCGGGAAGGTTCAACCCCTCGAGCGGAAGGTGGCAGTAGGCAGGAGGTGCTATTCCAGTCCACGGCAAGCGTGGCGGGTACACCCTGGAATTTCTGTCTTCAGCCCAGCTAAGAAAGAGTGGATTGGGCAGGGCGGCATTTGTGATGGGGAGGGCTGTGAGGCTACCAAGGGTTTGGTGCAGGCTTCCCAGGGCACAGGAGCAGCTGCCTGTTCACACTTATGTTACACCCATAGCAGGGCAACAACTTTCATTCTGGGAGGCCACGTGGAGCAGGGGAGTGGACTGTCTCCCCCAGGCCATATTAGAAGGCTCTGTCACTCCCTCACCTTTCTGGGACAATGCAGTCCCCAGAAAGTTTCCTTAGGTTATAGCATCCAACTAAGGCTGTGTGAACCGGTAACGAAGTTGATAATAGTCCAGTGCAGAGAAAGTGGTCAGTGGGCTTGAGCAAAAGGGCATCTGTGTGGCAGGGGGAGCTACAGCGTCCCAGAGCAGGGCTTTGCATGTGCACCTGACTGGCATGAGGGGGGCGTCTGTACTTCCAGGAAAGTGGCCGCTCAGTACAGGTGTCAGGATGAGGAAAAGGGGGAATCTTCATGGAGGGGAGGGTGGAGATGGGCTGATGAAGAGTGTCAGTGTGAGTGAAGACGGCATTCACTTCAGAGTCTGATGAATTAAATACTAAGAATAATAGGAACTAGGTTTCTCATTGTCTGAGAAGGGAGTTACGATTATGGGAAAGAAGAAAGTTAAAATCCTCGTGTGTTGATGTGAACACATGGTTTTCAATAAATATAGATGCATATATAGTGGAGAAGGAAATGGCAACCCACTCCAGTGTTCTTGCCTGGAGAATCCCAGGGACAGGGGAGCCTGGTGGGCTGCCGTCTATGGGGTCATACAGAGTCAGACATGACTGAAGCGACTTATATGTTGCAGCAGCAGCAGCAGATGTATATAGAAAAAACAGTGTAAATATGTATGTGTATATGGCATATTTCCTAATTCTGTCCAGCAGAAGAACCAAGAAGCAGGGACATCTCAATAGCATTGAGCCCACCTAGCATTCAGATATTGGTTTCTAAATACCATTTTTTAACTAAAAGAAACTGAGGACCTTGGAGAAATGACTGATTCCATGGCTGATACAGACAAATAACAAAACAAGCTTGGAGTTTCTTTTTGTGCCCAGAAGTAAGAAAGTGCTTAAAGAATGATGAGGACAAGTCAAAAGGACAGGAGCCAGACTGAAGGAGCTCTCATTGGCCAAATCTGGTATAGTTTGAGGATCAAACTATAGCAATGAATTATAACCCATCTAATAGAATAAGAAAGTGAGTTCACAGTGACGTAAATAAACGAATGAGTAAATTAAAATTTTGATGATGAATTGGATGTCTACATAGTCTCAAAATACCTCCCCACAAAATGCTTATTAATTACAAGTAGAAAAAGAGAACTTCTACAGAGGAGAAGCCTGGCAGACTCTACTTTAATCAAAGGATCAAACTAAGCATCAGTAATGGGACAAATTGAGATTGTCTGCCATCTCGCAGGATCCAACAGAAGAACATAGCATCATGCTTGTGGTATTCTTGTCACAGATACGTACTGTGAGTCTAATCATGAGGAAATAGGACAACCAAATGGAGGGAAATTCCACAAAATAACTGGTCTGTAATCTTTAAAAAGTCAGTTCAGTTCAGTTCAGTTTAGTTGCTCAGCCATGTCCAACTCTTTGCAGGCCCATGGACTACAGCACGCCTCCCTGGCCATCATTAACTCCCAGAGTTTACTCAAACTCATGTCCATTGAGTTGGTGATGCCATCCAATCATCTCATCCTCTGTCATCCCTTTCTCCTCTCACCTTCAATCTTTCCCAACATCAGGGTCTTTTCCAATGAGTGAGTTCTCTGCATCAGGTGACCAAAGGCTTGGAGTTTCAACTTTAACATCAGTCCTTTCAATGAATATTCAAGACTGATTTCCTTTGGTGTAGACTGGTTGGAATTCCTTGCAGTCCAAGGGACTCTCAACTGTCTTCTCCAACACCACAGTTCAAAAGCATCAATTCTTTGGCGCTCAGCTTTCTTTATAGTCCAACTCTCACATCCATATGTGACTACTGAAAAAACCATAGCTTTGACTAGGCTGACTTTTGTTGGCAAAGTAATGTATCTGCTTTTTAATATGCTGTCTAGGTTGGTCGTAACTTTTCTTCCAAGGAGCAAGCATCTTTTCATTTCATGGCTGCAGTCACCATCTGCAATGATATTGGAGCCCCCCCCCCAAATAAAGTCTGTCACTGTTTCCCCATCTATTTGCCATGAAGTGATGGGTGACAATTAAGCTTAACCTATGATTCTAAACTGGATCCTTTTTCTATAAAAACACTATTGGGATAATTTGGAAGCCTTGAATACTATCTGAGGGTCAGATAATAGTATTATATCAATGTTAATTTTCTGATTTTTTATTTGAAATATATTTATGTTGTAGAACACCTTTTTTGTCGGAATACACAACATATACTAAATATTTGGAGCATCATGTAGATAACTTTCTCTGAAATGGTTCATAAAAAGAGTTATCTATATCATACTTGTAATTTGTCCATAAGTTTGAGATTTTTAAAAGCAGTTAATTAATTACTTCTGTCTTCAGTGAATATTGACTCTCCTTGTGAAATAGCTCATGGTACCCCTCATCAGGATTTGCATAATCCTCTATTCTCAAATACACCTGTTGATGAGAAGATGAAGTCTGGAGACATTAGGAACAGTTGACTGTACAAACAATTCAATTTCTTTCCTTACAACTACAAACAGATAACAATTTTCTTTGTTTATCCTATGTCTCTTGGTTTATTAGGGATTGCTACATTGCAGGAGTTTTTCAAGCTACATTATGTCTGAATGCATGCAACATATTACAGCAAATGTAATTCTTCAGTAGACGCATTAATGGGGCTTCCCTGGTGACTCAGGTGGTAAAGAATCTGCCTGCAATGCAGAAGTGAAGTGAAGTGAAGTTGTCCAACTTCACTCAGTCATGTCCAACTCTTTGCAAGCCCATGGATTGTAGCCCACCAGACTCCCAAAATCCATGGGATTTTCCAGGCATGAATACTGGAGTGGGTTGCCGTTTCCTTCTCCAAGGAATCTTCCTGACCCGGGGATAGAACCCAGGTCTCCCACATTGTAGGCAGATGCTTTACCATCTGAGCTACCAATGCAGAAAACCTGGGTTCAATCCCTGGGTCAGGAAGATGCCTTGGAGAAGAAATTGGTAGTTGGCCTAAAGCTCAACATTCAGAAAACTAAGATCATGGCATCCGGTCCCATCACTTCATGGCAAATAGATGGGGAAACAGTGGCTGACTTTATTTTTCTGAGCTCCAAAATCACTGTGGATGGTGATTGCTGCCATGAAATTAAAAGACGCTTACTCCTTGGAAGGAAATTATGACCAACCTAGATAGCATATTCAAAAGCAGAGACATTACTTTGCAAACAAAGGTCCGTCTAGTCAAGGCTATGGTTTTCCTAGTAGTCATGGATGTGCGAGTTGGACTATAAAGAAAGCTGAGCACTGAAGAATTGATGCTTTTGAACTGTGGTGTTGGAGAAGACTCTTTGAGAGTCACTTGGTCTACAAAGAGATCCAACCAGTCCATCCTAAAGGAGATCAGTCCTGGGTGTTCATCGGAAGGACTGATGTTGAAGCTGAAACTCCAATATTTTGGCCACCTGATGCAGAAGGCTGTCTCATTTGAAAAGACCCTGATGCTGGGAAAGACTGAAGGCAGGAGGGGAAGGGGACGACAGAGGATGACACGGCTGGATGGCATCATCAATTCAATGGACGTGGGTTTGAGTGGACTCCGGGAGTTGGTGATGGACAGGGAGGCCTGGCATACTGTGGTTCATGGGGTCGCAAAGAGTCAGACAAGACTGAGCAACTGAACTGAACTGAACTGAACCACTCCAGTATTCTTGCCTGGAGAATTCCAGACAGAGGAGCCTCGTGGCTATAGTCCATGGGGTCACAAAGAGTCGGACGTGAGTGAGCGACTAACACTTTCACTTTCAGATGCATTGATAGTCTTTTTTGAAAAATGATATTCTAATGATACAAATTATTTAATTCATAATTACCGTTACAAATTTCTTAGCATCTTGATTTATGGAAGTTTGTATAACCCTCATTTACAGAACTTATGTGCATGCGCCTAGGAATCTGATATTCCCACATAAGTAAAAACTTTTTAGCAAACAAATTAGCCATTTGCCAGCTTTTTCCTGATCTAAACTATCATTTCTCTTAAAACCACATTACAGCAAGTTATCTCCTCCAGAAAATCTTTGGGATACCACCCTCTCAGAATTTTTCCACACTTCTATTGTGGTATATAACCATTTTGTTACTCAGTAAGGAAGTCAACCTTGTATCTATATGACTAATCAATGATGTAGCATCTTTCTCGAGTGAGACAATTTTATTTCTTTGGTATGTCTGCATTATTTGGCAGTGCATTGCAGGTGCTCATGTTATTAGCATAGTTTTTAATAAAAATAATTTCAAAGATTTAAAGGTTTAAGATACACAAAGGATATATTATACAAATATTTCTTTTTAAAAACCTTTTTATTTTTCATTGGAGTACAGCTGATTAACAATGCTGTGATAGTTTTAGGTGGACAGCAAAGGGACTCAGCCATACAGATACATGTCTCCATTCTCCCCCAGACTCTCCTCCCATCCAGGCTGCCAAATAACACCGAGCAGAGTTCCATGTGCTATACAGTAGGATCTTGCTGGTTATCCATTTTAAATACAGCAGTGTGTACATGTCCATTCCAAACTCCCTAACTATTCCTTTTCCCCATTCTTCCCCCTGGCAACATAAGTTGGTTCTTTAAGTCTGAATACACATATTTTTGAGGCTTGCCTTTTGACTGCAACAGAATCTCACACAAATCCCTCCAAAACAACTTGTATAACTTTAGTTCATTTTATAATAAATTGCCACATCATATTTCGTAACGTGGCTGTGCTGTGATTTATTCAACCATTCTCTTCCTGACAGGGTTTAATTTAATTCCCCCTTTTATTTTTTTTTTTTTTGCTAAATAATGCACAAATAAATATCCTCTTATGTATGTCCTTATGTCCTTCTATTTTTATTTCTGTGGATTAGACTCCCACAAATGGGATAAACATTTCCAGATAGCATCTTTTAAAAAGGGTTGTGACAGTTTATAATGTGGGCATATCCTTCAGCGCTCATCTCTAGCAATATTAAATAAGATTTGAGTTGTTTATTTCTTTTAGTTTTGGAGGGCCTGGGTTTTCATTGCTGCAGGGACTGCTCTCTTAATGCCAAGAACAGGGACTGCTCCTAGTTGGGGTGCACGGGCTTCTCCTCTTGGCGGCTCTGGAGCACAGGCTCAGTAGCTGAGGCACACGGGCTTAGCTGCTCCAAGGTACGTGGAATCTTCCCAGACCAGGGATCGAACCCGTATCTCCTGTACTGGCAGGCAGATTGCTTACCCCTGAGCCACCAGGGAAGCCCCGATTTTGAGTTACTTAAAAGTTTTCTAGCCCACTGGCAGTCAAGCCATTCACTCACTCATTCAACAAACACTGAACACCTGCTGTGTAGCAGGCACTGCTGTTGCCAGCCGTGTACAGTTGTGAACAGAGCAGGTCAAATCCCTCTGCTCACAGAGCTTCCATTCTAGACGGACAGATGGACGACCAACGTGTGAATGCACGGGAGTCAGAGGGGAGGGGAAGAGAACGGAATGGGAACGACAGAGGCAGTGGAGGAGACAGCGCTGCTTTAGACAGGGTGCTCAGGGAGCACATGGCAGAGCTGGCACCCGAGCAGAGATTTGGAAAAAGCGTGCAACCAGGTCACAGGACGAGTGGACATCAGTGAAGACTCAGGCTGGTCCTTGTGCCTCCTTCCCTGGGGGAACAGCATGGGACCGGTGAGACTGGCATGGATCTCCATCACTAGAGACGCCTCTGAACTCCTGGCAGCCCCCTGCAGAGATGGTGCCGCTGAAACTCACAGGGGGTGTCCCCACTGGGTGTCGTGCACACTAGCGGCCGCTGCATACGGCAGGAGAGGTCGAGAATATACCGGAACAGGAAGAAAGACCCCTATCTGCCCCAGTTTCCCTCCAGAGTCTCTAAGGGCAAACTGACACCTAAATACATTACAAACACATTACAAAATCACCATTTGTCTGTTGGGCTTCTCAGGTGGCTCAGTGGTAAAGAATCTGCCCTATCAATGCAGGAGATGCCAGTTCGATCCCTGGGTAGGGAAGATCTCTGAAGGAGGAAACGGCAACCCTTTCCAGTTTTCTTGCTGAAATAATCCCATGGACAAAGGAGTCTGGTGAGCTACAGTCTATGGAGTCGCAAAGACTTGGACACAACTGATCACACACACTGAGCACACACACACACGCACTGTTGACTGTGTACTGAGCCCAGTTTGTCTTCCTAGAATTTAAAGACTTGTTCCTTGTCTCTATGTGTGTGTATGTATATAAATTTAAAATCTATGACTTATAAGTTTCCAGTGGTGATTAAGAAGGTCTTTTCAGTCCCTAGATGGTATGCATACAAATTCTGTATTTTCTTGAAATTGTTAGTTTCTTTTTGTTGTTGTTTTGTTTTACTTTCAAATCTTCAGTCCATCTAGATTATGTTTTTTAATGTGATGTAAATAAGGAACCAATGATATCTTCCTTCAGACATCCATTATACTGACACTATTTATTAAATAATCCATCTTTTTTCCACTGAAATGAAACCTTGTAGTCTATTATATTTTTGTACTTGCTGAGATCTAACTTTTGCTTCTCTCTTTGGTTCCACTGATCTCATTGTCTCTTTCTGAAGCCACACTGACTTGATTGCAGAGCTTAGATCATGACCCATTATTTTGTGAAGAAGTGTACTCACTGTTCTTTTCCATAACTTTCTTAGCTATTCTGGGGGCACTTATTCTTCCATTTAAGCTTTAATATCATTCCATCCAATTTGGAAACAACTCATTGAGATTTTAATTGCAATTAGATTACTTTCATATATTAATTTAGGAGAATTGACTTTTTATGGCAGTAAGTCTTCTAAACCAAAAGAGTATCTGTTCAACTCTTGTCTTCTATCATCCACTATGTGCCTTTGGTTTTCTCCTTTTAGAGACGGCACACTTTTTGTGAAATACTATTTGTGGGTTTTGTTACCGTTGTGAACGAAATATATTTTCCAGTTTCCACTTCTAGGTGCTTGTGGCAGTGATCTGTCCAGAAGCACGTGGAATATGGAGTAGCGTACTGCAAATATTTGACAAGAGAGTGCAAACATCGTATATTCATGCAAGTATGAGGAATCCAGACAAATGGCACAGATGGGTCTATTTTCAAGGCAGGAATAGAGACTCGGACATAGGGAGCAGACATGTGGACACAGCGGGAGAAAGGAAGGGTGGGACGAATTGGGAGGTCAGGACTGATGTATACTCACTACCCTGGGCATCTCTGGTGCCTCCTGCGTTACCCATGGGTTCTTCGCCACTAGTGCCACCTGGGAAGCCCTGGAAAATAGCTAGCTCGTGGGAACTGACTATAAAGCACAGGACGCTCAGCTCCGTGCTCTGTGATGAAACTATATACCAATAAAAATATTTAGCATAGAGAAAAGAACGTATGCAGGCTTCCCTGGTGGCTCAGAGGTTGAAGTATCTGCCTGCAATGTGGGAGACCTAGGTTTGATCCCTGGGTCGGGAAGATTCTCCTGGAGAAGGAAATGGCAACCCACACCAGGATTCTTGCCTGGAGAATCCCATGGATGGAGGAGTCTGGTGGGCTACAGTCCACAGGGTCGCAAAGAGTCAGACACGAATGAGTGACTTCACTACGGGTATAAGTAAGGGAAGCCAGAGAGTGAGTGGAGAAGCATGCCAGGGTGAGCCAAAGCAGGCAGGAGGGTTGCCAGGGAGCTGCTTACAGATGCTGGAGGGAAAGCTACAGCTTCAGGGCAGGCTAGCTGGAGGGGAGCCTTTGGTAGGGGAGCAGCCATCGCCCCTCCACAGACGGCAGAAAGAAAGACAGCCTGTCTCTCCCTCCTGCTGTCCTCTGACCTCCTACCAGTGGTTCCCACTGGCTGAACCCAGCTGGAATCCAGAGGACAAGGAAGTCCATGCACGTGAGCAGAACCAGGCAGGAGGCGAGGGCAGCGGATCAGGAGGGCAGAAGGAGGGAATCCAGGCAATGCTCACACTCAGAAGAGAGGAGAGCTACAGCATGCTGTGCCTTCATCTTGTATGAGGCCACCTTACGTATTATTATTCTAGTAACAGAAAATATCTTTTGGGGTTTGCTGGGTATAAGGTTCTAACATTATTAAACACAGGTAGTTGTCTCTTCTTTTCCAATGCTTATATCCGTTATTTAATTTTCATGTTGCATTTCTTTGCTAGGGTTGCCACAGCAAAGGATTATAGAGTGGCTTCAAAACAGAATGCATTGTCTCACAGTTCTGAGAGCAAGGTGGATTCAGGGCGGGGTCCTTCTCAGTTGGGAGGCAGAATCCTTCTCTTGCCTGTCCCCAAGCTTCTCGTGACTGGCTGGCAATCCTGGGTGTTCCTTCGCTTGTAGAAGCATCATCCCAATCTCTGCCTTTCTATTCTACAGCATTCTTCCTGACTGCATGTTGATCAGTCATTAAGTCATGTTTGGCTCTTTGCGACCCCATGGACTATAGCACATCAGGTTCCTTTCTCCCCTGCCATCTCCTGGAGCTTGCTCAAATTCATATCCATTGAGTTGGTGATGCCATCTAACCATCTCATCCTCTGTCGTCCCCTTCTCCTCCTGCCCTCAATCTTTTCCATCATCAGAGAATTTTCCAATGAGTTGGCTCTTCACATCAGGTGGCCAAATTATTAGAACTTCAGTTTCAGCATCAGTCTTTCCAGTGAATATTCAGGGTTGATTTTCCTTAGGATTGACTGGTTTGATCTCTTCGCAGTCCAAGGGACTCTCAAGAGTCTTCTCCAGCACTACAATTCGAAAGCATCAATTCTTTAGTGCTCAGCCTTCTTTATGATCCAACTCTCATATCTGTACATGACTACTAGAAAAACCATAGCTTTGACTACATGGATTTTTGTTGGCAAAGTGATGTTTCTGCACTGTCTAGGTTTGTAATAGCTTTCTTTCCTAAGAGCAAATGTTTTTGAATTTCATGGCTGTAGTCACCATGTGCAGTGATTTTAGAGACTCCTCCCCAACACACACAAAAAATCTGTCCTGAGTACATGTGTGTGTCCAGATTTCTCCTTCTTATAAGGACATTGGTAGTAGTGGATTAGGGCCCAGTCCTAACGACCTACTTTTAACTCGATCATCTGCAAAGATCCTATTTCCAAATAAGATAGGACTCACAGGTTAGGGCTTCAGCATTTTTTCAGTGGAAACACAATTCAATCCATAATACTTGTACTGCTTCTGCTAAAACTTTAAGGACAATAATTAATAATAACAGCAATGGCAGACATCACTGTCTAATTTCTAATTTAACTGATGTTGTTTAATATATTCCTCTTATAGAATATATTTGCTATTGATTTTTATTAAATGGTCTTTATTAATTTAGTAAATAATCATTTAGTAAACAAGTAA